>JAQFXW010002098.1:0-13608 GCA_034693945.1 Dendrobaena attemsi
ATCCAATATAGAAGTTTTTTAAACTTTATACCACTTCTACAAAATTGGATGGATATTTAATCGAGCGAAAAATTGAATCTGCGGTGTGCAGTCGTTATTGGGTTAAAAGTTAATAGTCAGCACTTTTGCAGTCACCTGTGGGAGATACGGGTGATTCTGGGTGTATGTGTATAGTATGTGCCAGTACGTGTGTATGTTTAGTATGTATGGATGTATGTATGTGTAATTGTATAATGTATATGTGTCTGGATGAATGAAATGTCTGTTTTTGTTAGCACTGGCAACGTTAGTCTAAGTTGTGTTAAAGTTTATCGTCTCCAATTAAATGATGTTCTTAAAGATGGAAAGTTGCCACTAAATGACCCTCACATATATGCAGAACCGTTCCAGAGGTTGCTATGTTGTACTTTAATGGTTTCTAGTTACGATGACACGCTGTCACACATGACAACACCAGAGCAGATGAGAAAAAACGTCATCCAAACATTTGACATTCTGGTCTGTTTCTTTTTATGAGATCTTTTTATTTTTACGTGATGTGATATGTAATTGGAATTTGAAGAGTTATTTAGATCAGTTATTGCTTGTACTTTTTTTGCATGTTTTAATCATTGACTTATTGGTATTGATACTTGAACTATTGGTGTTGACAGTTATGGCATTGATCTTTGATCTTTTCGTATTGAGCCATTGGCATTTGCTTGTATATCTTTGGTATTTAGTATTGATCCTCTTGGTATTTAGTATTGATATTCGTGGTATTTTTATTGATCCTCATTTGTTTGGATCTTTAGCAGTTTGAGTGATAATAGCTGATTTTTGTGCATTTTTAGGGTAACCTGCTTCCAAGTGGCAGCCACCTTTTGATGACTGGATTGGCCAATGGAAGCGTCCTTTACGAAGCATTACACGATAGGTTCTACCCTCTTGGTCGACTGAACAAAGACATTCTCTACCCACACCTCTATGAATTCCTCACCTGCATTGGGGTGTGTACAACTGGACCAAATGGCTTTATGGTCGATTTCAATTCTTTGTCAAAACTCATGATCATTCTAACTTCTGTACAGTTTTTAATTTTATCATTTATGGAAAAGTATTTATTTGTGTTTTAGTATCAGCACTAAAGTAACTGCTAATGCAGTTATAAAGCTTATTCAGTAATCTTATTCTGTTGTTCCTGATATGAATAACTAAGTAATATTTCCACAGTAGTTCTAGAACTAATGATATGATATACTTTTAGTGATATACATTTGTGGGCTGACTGATGTTTACTATCTATGTACATTCTCATTTTTTGCATGATAATTTGCATCTAATATTGCTGAGGTTTCTAGGGTTTCACTGCCATTGGTTGTAATTAGAATTGAGTCATCAACCTTTTAGATTCATCTGTTAATTTAACCAATGATACGTAGTGCGGCTTTGCACATCTTATAAAATTGTTTTGAGTGAATTATCAAGTGAACGAAGTGCTCATTGCTATGAGTTATTTCTTTTTTTATCGTAGGTAAATCCGTGTAATGGGTGGTTGACTACCAATGCCACATTGCGTGAGCTTACCACTAAGGTTTTTTATTCGTTTCGTTTCAATTAACTAAAAATAATCATTTAATTACTTTTAATATTTCTGTATTGTTTCCTTCTTTGCATCAACTTACTGAGAGAGTTATTATCTAATTGTTGAATCTATCACATATTATGTGATTGATGTCTGATGATATGAGAATAATGCAAGTATACATTCCTTTGTTGCTTTTTATTGTGGCCTAAAAGATTTTAATTTTAAAAATGCCATGCATCTTTTAAATCTATTTTCGTGTCTTTGCACATGTCTTTGGTCAAATGTAGGAAAATACAAGTTTCTGGTCGCATCTCTCTATAAGAGCGGTTCTCAACCTTTTATAGTGCCATAACCCCTTGACAACGTTTCATAATCGTCCTGGGTGAGGGCAGAAGAGGTCACTTACCCTTCCTGAAAAATTTACATGTATTGTATTTTTGACTACAACTGTTTTATAGCAAGTTTCTACATTAAAAAGCAACATGTATTGTAGCCTAACTATTGTAAAGATAGACATATACAAAGTGAAACTGAGATATTTAACTTAAGAAAGATTGAAAAAATCTAACATACACACTACACGACTATAGAGGAGTATCCTAGTCTTTTTATTTTCTATAATTTCTTCTGATGATAATGATTATTCTGTGGGCTTTAGTGTAGCCTATTTAAGTTTACTTGTAAACAATAATTATCTCTAAGCTGAAAAATACAAGTAACCGTGACCACTGCGAAAATATCTGCTGGCACAAATGTTAATCAACAAAGTAAATTGCACTTTTTAAATGATTCTGAAAATTGTAAAAGTAAATATTTTAGTAAATAAAATAAATATTGTGCTATATTTCTTCAATTTTGGCTGTGAGTGAACTTCGTGCAAATAAATATCATTTTTAAATGTTAAGAAACTACATTTTATTTTTAATTTCTGAGGGCCTCTGGCGACCCCTGGGAAACTGTAAGGCGACCCCAGTTGGGGTCGCGACCCATAGGTTGAGAACCGCTTAAATAGAATAATGAGTTTCGAGAGGTTCTAAAAGCGACATATAATTGTATTTTTTTAAACCTAATTGCTGGAATACATAAACATATGCATCCAATTGCATACCTGTAGAGTAGACCATCTACATCTACATACTATCATTATTATAATATAGGCTACAATCCCTACATGGGCATGGGGTGGTGTAATGGTATGTGATAGCAATTTCGAATCTACTTTATACTGACTTTGAGCAAGTTCTTTACTCACCATTGCTTTCTTGGAGGGTCAATAGTTAGCAGACCGTACTATAGACCAATATGATGGTTTTAAGATACAGGGACGAGATTTATAATATTAAGATCGACGACCGAATATCGTTGGTGGACTCAGCATTGTTTCGCCAGGCGGCGTAATAGATGAGGCGCTTCGGCGTGTTAACTCCGACTCAACATAAGCGCTGTAGTTGGGACTGTCTCTGGATTGGCCCAAAAGTACAAGATCCGTGGTACACCAGGCTCACGAAGCCAGTGTTTCAAGATTAGCAGGAATTATTAGAGCGAGCATTTGAGGCAAACCTGTTGCGGGTGGAGTGTAATTTTAGATTCAATTGGACCACATTAGCAAGTGGCCAGTTAAGAGTTGAGACCGAGGCTTACATGACATAAACAATGATATGCCACTACTTGAAAACTGTATGACTAACAAGTATCAAATAAATCTTGAATGGCATCAACATCAACATGTCTTAACGTCATCAACAAGCGAGCACAACATGGACAATTTAGACTAATCAAATAGATGCAGAAATAATAGGCTAATTGCCAAAATGGAGTATTTTTTGTTCGGCGTATTATAGGATGTAATGTAGTGTCAATCTTCTAAATATCTCAGAACCACATGTTAGGGAGATCAGCTTATTCACTGGCGATACACCAAATCAAGATCCCATGCAGTAGCCAATATTCAATTCAATCCAATTCAATGATTTTCATTGACAAGAACAAGAACAAGACAGTACAACATTGACAAAAGGGCAAGGTTAAACATATTATTGTCATCGCTCAAAGTCAACAGGAAGACCCAATTTGAAGGGATTATTATCCCGTTAGAATGGGTCATCTGCAGTTTACATAATAGAGTATAACAGTAAGATATCTAAATTTAATTTTGACATAAGTATTATACTGTCACATCCTGATCTTAACAATAGTCAAACCAAACATTAAAAAAACCCAGCAAAACAAAGACTAATGGCCTAGATGACAATGGACTGTGTAGGAGATTTTAATAACCATAATCTTAAGTATTTTTTAAACGAGGAAACATTAGCAGAATCCCTGATGTATGATGGTAAACTGTTCCACATTAATGGTTCCAAATATTTTATGGCAAATTTACGGTAGTTAGTACGAATAGGTCCAGATCTATAGGTGCCTGAGTTTTTTGTGAAGTAGGAGTGGAGATCTAATGTTGGGGTCAAGTAGTTCTTAAGAAATATGTACCCATGTATGTAAATCTAGGCTCTATGTATTTATATATGTAAATTGTATTGTATTGTATTTGTATATTGAAACCATAAATCTGATCATCTCTCGGTACTTCAGGGACAATTGGCCCCTATAGCGACCACTCAAAGTGATATTCAGACTGGTGAATTAATTTATGTGGCCCCAACTGGAAAGACATTTAGTCAATCAATCAGTCAATCAATCAATCACAGTTGTAGAAGCCAATATTAAATGTTAACATTGTACGTTCAAGTAGGAACAGTCTCAGTGGCACCAAAGGTGCCACTTGTTGTCAAGACCTGAAACCTCAAGACCAAGACCAAGGCCAAGGCATTTATTCTCAAGACCAGAACCAAGACTTTTAGTCTCAAGACCAAGACCAAGACTTTGAACCTCAAGACCAAGACCAAGACTATTAATCTCAAGACCATTCAAGACTTTTGAAATTACTCATATATACACATGATTAAGAGAAATTTATGTGGGTGTTTTAATGAAAAATAAAACAATCATTTATTTTGAATAGAACAAAACAAATTCCAACAATAATTTTCTCAAAGAGTGTCACATGAAATACAGTCTATTTCTGTTGCACCAAATCACTCAGCATTTTTTTAATATTCTGTGTGGTCTCATAAGAATCTCACCATGACAAAAAATAAAAAACATTCTGCAGGTGCAGAAGTGAAAATTCGCTGGTACGCAAAGATGCAAAAGTCGTGTCTTTTAAATCCTCCCATATTTGGTTTCTCATTATAATTATTATAAGATCTAACGACTTTGAATTCACTGAACATCCGGGCAAAAATAGCACGAGCTAGAATAAGTTTACAAGTATCCAAACCATAACAGTAATTAGAACTTCATAGAGGTACAAGTCACTAATGAATATTATATATAGTGACCTGAATAACATGTAAGTAGGCTAAGCATTCATGTATTACTGTTTTCGTTGATTTTTCAAAAAGCCTTGGTCTTGAAATATCAAGATCCAAGACTTTTGGCCTCAAGACTAAGACTAAGACCAAGACTTTTGGTCTCAAGACCAAGACCTTTTGCCTCAAGACCAAGACCAAAACCTTTTGCCTCAAGACCAAGACTAAGACCAAGACTTTTTGTCTCAAGACCAAGACTTTTTAAAACAAACTCGAGTGCACTCGAGTTCAAGATTTCAAGACCAAGGACACCAAGACTGCCCAACTTATTCTTCATAATCAGTAGGCGTGCGGGTGTGCGCGTATTTTGTGTGTAACATGCATACGAAGTGCGGACTACCGAGTCAAGTAGGCTAAAGTGAGTCAAGTGATATTCTGTCTAAAACGAATTCTTAGTAGACTTGATAGACCTGAGTGCTATCGTCGAGTGCTGCCTATAGTTCATCACGTCGATCATTCTGTGCTGAGGTCTCGCTTGTGACGAGCTGTCACCCCACTCGGCATTTTTAGAAACCTCAACTCCAAGATTTAAAATAAAAATTGCGAGCTAATGCAAACTGAGAGTTACGGCTGCAGAAATTACCGATTTGCGAGGACCTCACAACGGTTCTTCTAACCTGCAGGCTATAGACTTCAGTAAGAGCTCAAGATTGTTTATAAAAAATCTAAGTCCATCTACCAAATCCCGCAATATTGGGAAAATCCCAAGGACTGGGAGCGCTGTGATCAGATGTGCGTGAATGGGCCTCATTATAATTCTGCTTTATTCACGTTTCGACTGAAATAGATCGGCGCGTCGCAATCGCTAGTGGTCGCTCCATTAATGGAAGACGATCAGTTCTTTTGTTAAATAACAGATCTAATAAATCGAAGGATGGAAATCATTGATAGCAATTGATTGACACAGAGATCTATTCTATTCGGGGATCTGGTGAGCATCGTCGCTGTCATCATAGATGACCTTGTTTATCATCACAAAGACTCAAGTCACTTCCGTTCATGTAAACAGGATCTCCTTCAAGTTCATTTTGCCCGTATACCTCCCCAAAACAGAGCTGAGCCTTCTATGTTGTAGGCCCTTCGACCTGGAATGGACTCCCTCTTGATCTCCTCCTAATGTCAAGGTTCATATAGCCATTGTTCTTTACTCATCTTAAGACTGTTCTGTTTAGCCACGCTGGAGTTGGGAGCGCCTCTGAGTAGTCTTCTTTAATGGGCGCTATGTAAATGTTCGAAATGAATGAATGAAATAATGAACATGACAGTCACATCATCATTGTCACCGAGATTATGTGAACTATTTACAATAGCGATTATTGCCATCCGTCATTGTAAATAGTCCTTATCACTCTAATTGTTATTATCAGCAGTGAAGCATCTGCATGGATTGTCTTCGTAATAATTTAGCCATCGTCCTTTTGTCTTAGTAGATAATTATAGTCCTTCACTATAGGCTTAGGTCCTGTCATCACAGACTCATCATCATAGCTCCAGACGTCATCCAATCGTCTGTTCTTAAAAAGCCGTTCTTAGTTCAGGACATCACTGTCTAGGCAATGAGGATTGTTAATGTTGGCAGAAAACTAATTTTACAGTTACTTGAATGTGGGCACCAGTTTATGCACGAGCACTGCTTCGTGTCAGCGGGGTCATCACTGCAAGACCTACCAAACTCAGATCAAAGTTGTGCAGATCGTGACGTAGTTTATCGGTAATCATTATACCGTTCCTGTCTCAGTAATTGTTGAACTTCCCCGCCTCTACGTTGAGGTGTGTTTCCAAAGACGAGAACCATAATTTATTCCAATGACAATAATATTATTGTAGTTCTCTGTCGTTCGCTAGCTGGCGTGAGATTTGTTGACTTGGAGATCATGCGGCGATTGTCTGGTGACCTGATCTATCATCGCCTGACCTTATTATCTGAACTCTAGGGCGATCGACCTTTAACTCCACCCACACATGTGCACACATACCTGTTATAAACACACTATACGTGCAGAGCAAATGTTCCGAAACACATTGACAGACAAAGCAAGACATACGAAAGGAAAGTGTAGGCCTACCAAATGACTAGAGGTAGACCTACACGGACAATGATTTATATCGCGCATTTTGAATGCACCACAAAAGCAAAGTATATTATATATATATATTATATATATTGTATATATTTATATGTATATTTATATATGCAGACATACATGATGGCACATGGAAACAGACTGAGCAGTCAACACTCGCATCATTTCATGCTATGCACTCAGACCAAAAATACAGGAAACATATTAACTTCAGCAGACAACCAAACACCAAACACTCTAAACACACGCACACACACTTACACAGACACACACAAAATCCACATGCACACACAGAAACACCTACGCATACATCTACCCACACACACACACACCTACACGCACGCATACACACGCATGCACACACATACAAGAGTAGGTAATTCTGAGTTATAATCTGTCATATGCAAGTTCAGCAAGAAGAAGATGGAATTGCCAGCAGTGTGCAGTCTGCGCATGCCTGCTCTGTATTATTGCGGTTGTTTATGATGCTCCTGATGATAATCTCCAGAGACATAATATATATGTCTGTATATGTTGATATTTATGTGTATCTGTTTCTGTTTATGTATGCATGCATGAGTCCAGATGTCAGCCTAAATAGGTTTGCACTAGTAATAGTGTGTATAGAATAATATAGATGCTCTGGTTCTAGCATATCCATGCATGATATTGCATGTGCATAACTCTGGATGTCTATGTAATCGTAATCGTAATCGTAAACTCGACACTTCTAAAGCTAAGCCCTGGGCACCAGCTAATTCACAAGCGCTGCTTGAGAGGGATGAGAGAGGATAAGAAAGTTTGCGGAGTTCAGAAGGAAGGTTATTCCAGGTGCAGCATGGGACCCAAATCTCACTCCTACCAGGATACTTTTTATTGGAAACATCGACTACAAATCCAACCAAAATTGTCGCCAAATTGCTGAAGCAAAGGAATGTTTCGAATAACGAAAAATAATAATAATTGACTTTTAGCTACAATGTAGAGATGTATTGTGTTATTACAAATGGTGCTAGGACAATTCGGAGACGGACAATTCGGAGCGGCTAATGAGCGCCTTTTTGTGCGTAAGCCAAAATGACCGCTTAAGTAGGACTATGTGTGCTCGACTTCTTTCTTTACTGCTTAGTAGTTGCGCAAATGTTAAGGACTTCATCCACTATGCAGGACTGTAGTTGTGGTAATGGAGTATCACGTTTGTACCGGAGTTAAGAATGAGATGTAGTTAGATATTACATGTATAGCTTATGCTGATTAGTCTACATGTTGCGCTAATTAGCGATCAGTTAATTTAGAACGACATTTTATTTATTTTCTGTTTATTAGTAAGTCGTTTGGCGAACTTTATGTTGAAGCCAATGAGCTAACCCACCTTACATGTAAAGCAACTACAGCCTTGCTGTACAACCTAGTAACTAACCCACCCGACATGTAAAGCAACTAAAAGCCAACTATAGGACTGTGTCCCTGTTCAGCTGGGCAATTGCTATACCTTCTGGGTCACCTTTCGGTGCCACTGAGACTGTTCCTACTTGAACGTACAATGTGCACATTTAATATTGGCTTCTACAAATATGATTGATTGATTGACTGATTGATTGATCAAATGTCTTTCCAGTGTCAAAGTATGTTTCCATCCATCTAAGTGGTTTTTTGAGAAGTCTACCAAATGCCACCATTTGTGATTCTAGAATATCTGTTTAGTATCGAAGCTTCAACATTAAGAGAACGTGTGTCTGTGTATACGTCTGAACAGATTCTTTACATTGAGCTCGTTGATCGGTCAATGTACGTAGGGCCTATATGTTCGGGAATTGGCGGTCTATATGTACCAATGTTTATATTAATATGTTTGGAAGCTAACGTCAGCAGACCTGTAATATTCTTCCATGTTTATTCTCAAGTCTGACGTCTGCTTTGGCGTCCGTTTGTTTGTATGTAATTGTGTTTACGCTAGATGTATTAAATGTGTGCTTTTTCTTATTCTCTGTTTCAGCATATCCTCCGTGTTTGTGTGTCTGTCTGCATGTATGTATGTGTGTTTCTTATTGTCTGTGTGAAAATACATACCCTGCAAGTGGTAAAATACATACCCTGCAAGTGGCCTAGGGTGAGCCAAAAATGACCTCCCTACGTTTTTGCCTAATGTTTCGTTCAAAAGTAGGAATATTTAAATAAAGTTTTGCATGCTGAACGACAATTCATATCTACGTATAACTACCAAATTTCATCAAAATATTTTAAACAGAACAAACGTTATTCGACTTTTAGTGACGTCACCCACTGTCTTTTGACGGTTCAAAAACGCTAAACAGTTTCTTGTTAATATTTCCGCTACAAATAAATATTATGTAAGGAAATCTCCTATATTCAAAGGCAACTAATGTTTACATACATGTAATGTATAGTGACCAAATTTTATGGAAATATTTCAAACGCAACAAAAGTTGCAGTAGTTTTTTTGGGGAACATTTATTGCGCTGCACGTTTTGAAATCGTCAGAATTAAGTAGGTGGACTCACTAAAAAGTGCTACAACTTTTGTTGTGCTCGAGATATTTTGAGAAAAAATAGGCCACTTTATGCAAATATTAATTACCGTTAAGAGCATAGAATTTCATTAAAATATATTTAATTTTGGCGGAAATATTAGCAAGGAACCGTTAAACATCATCAAAATCAGTGGGCTACGTCACTAAAAGTTGAATACCTTCTGATTTGTTTTAGATATTTTTATGAAATTTTGCATGTATATGGAGATACGAGTTGCTTTCCGCCTGTAAAATTTTATTTTGAAATTCCCACTTTTGATGGAGATATTGGCAAAGAACGTAGAGGGTCATTCTATTAGCAAAAAACTGTTAAACGTTTTTGAACCATCAAAAAGCAGTGGGTAACGTCACTAAAAGTTGAGTAACGTTTTTCTATTTTAAATATTTGGCAAATATACGTAAAGTATGTGTTAACTTTCAGACTGTAGAATTTTATTTGAACATTTTTACGTTTACGAAAATATTGTCAAGAAACGTAGGGGAGTCAGTTTTTGCTCACCCTGTATGTTTGCTAGTGTGCGCCTATTATGTGCTCTTCAGCCAATGTACAGGGTTGGACAAAAAAAGTAATCTCCTAAGTTTTTGGCTAATATTTCAGTCAAGATTGGGAATTTTTAAATCAAATTTCATACACTGATAGGTCGTTCATATTTACTTGTAACTGCCAATTTTATCGAAATATGTCAAACAGAGCAAAAGTTATGCAACTGTTAGACTAGTGTTAGTGAGCCAGCACTATTTTCTTGATGGTTCAAAAATGTTTAACAGTCTTTTGCTAATATTTCCGCCAAAAATATAAAATTAATGTTTTAAATTAAATTCAACAGGTTTAAATAAAGGTAATCATTATGACGACAATATTTTATCAAAATATTTCAAACACTTTCAGCGAGAAAACCTCCTGTATTCTGATGAAACAAAAAGTGTAACGCAACAAACGTTACAATAAAAGTGCTGCAACTCTTGTCGAGTTTGAAATAAATTTGGATGAAATTTGATGTAATATGAATTACCTTTAAGTGTGAAGAATTTCATTAACAAAATTCTACTGTTGACCAAGATAATAACAATTTTATTATGTATCTGCGTATCTGTACAATTATGTGTACGTAATGTTCTGCGTATCTGCGTGTACTTGTGTATGAGTGTAGATATGTTTGTAATTATGTGCTTTTCTGTTTGCCTGTGCGAACGTGTGTTCTGTGATGTTTGCTTGTATGCGTTTATATGTGCGTTCGTGTTTGCTTATGTTATACGTGTTTAGATGTCTTCGTGCACTTGTTTATGCAATTCCTGCCAAATCACCTGCCAGAGAAATGCCTTAAAGCAGCGAAATACCAAGAAACGTCGGTGCAGGCGGCCCCCGTGGGGCAGAGGAGGTGCTGACGGCGGCAGGTGCCTGGGCGTTAGCGGGCGAGACAGGTCAGTGGCGGCGCTAACAGAGGTCCAGACAGCAGCCATGTTTCCATTCTGTCGGTCGATCGAGGGCGGCTTATGGCAGGTGTCTCATTACGCCGAGTAAACAGGTATGGCATATATTGGAATTCCTACTGTCAGTTACTCATCACCTCGACTTGACCTTTGCTGTTGGGGTCAGCGCAGCATCTCAATCATCCATCTTTCGGTCGATCTGTGATTCTGTGTTACGTTCTTGTGGTGCCAAAGCTGCCCGGTTAAATTTGAATTAGGCCTATGCCTAAAAATTCAATTGAAAGATCTATCGGGTAGATCATTTGAATTGATCAGCGGGATGTGTTGGTGTAGCGTGGTGTTCTGTGCCTTGTAGTCGTAGGGTCGCAGGTTCAAACCTCGAATCCACCTCAAGCCGCTGTAGTCGGGAGCGCCTCTGACTCTCTGAGTAGTAGTACACTTGAAGAGGCGCTATGGAAATCTATGAATAAATGAAATAATTGAATAAATTTTGCAGCCAGTAGAGATCAAACAAAGAATAACGTAAAGATATACAGAGATACGAATAGTAGATTTAAGTCCTTAGAGCAGAGATAGGAAATTTAAAGAGTGATGTAGGCGTAACTGTTATGACGAGGAAGGAGTGGAATGATTCTGAGATTAGAAATAGATTGACATAGACTAGAGATGAGAGATGGAACAATATAGAGAAAAGGCAAAAATGATTCGGAGATTATTTTAAATGACGTTTAGAGACAACAAATAGATTAGGCAGAATAGAATGCTGTACGGTTACGAATAAAAATTGACACATAAAGATTTTAAAGTGTTCAATATTCGTTCAACATTGATTATTATTCTGATTAGTCGCAAAGACTGTTAGTTAAGTTATTAAAACAATTCTTTACATACCAGCCATAAGATATTATAATTATGGACTCTCGCCAGGTGTCGTGCATAGGCTTCATAAACAAACCAGATAATATTATATTGCATATCCAATACAGATAAATGCAAAGAATCTCTCCACTTCAATTCGTACTTTTTTCATCGTCTGTCCGTCTATATGTGCTTTCTTATATCTGTCCATCCGTCTATCTGTCCCTGAGTTCTTCCTCTCTGTTTGTCTGCCTGTCTGTCTGTCTGTCTTTCCGTCCATTCCTCCAACGTTCTAATCATCCGTACATTTGATTTTCCTGCAGAACATCCGACCAACATCAAGTGAGCACTCAGGTCTTGAGAATCTCTCTGTCTCTGTCTGTGCCTCTGTCTCACCCTCTGTCCGTTTCTATGTCTCTGTTTCTGTACTATGTGTCTTCTTCTGCCTATGTCTCCCCTAATCCCTCATTGTCTCTGACTGTGACTCTGTCTCTGTCTCTCTGTCTCTGTCTCTTTGACTCTGTCTCAGTCGCTCTGTTTGTCCTTCTGTCTATCTGTCTCACTTTACTGCCATCTGTCTGTCTGTCTGTCTCTATCTTCACTGCTTCCTAACTTTCTGCCTGCATGTCAGTTCAACTGACTTGTTCACCGGTTCCGTCAGTCAGACCGTGCTTCTTCTGGGTTTCGTAGGCGCCTGAAGACTATGCTGTTTGCCAACGGCTCTGCCCCATCGGGTCGGGAGCGCCTCTGTTGACTTCACTCTAAGAGGCGCTTTATAAATTGACACTTACTTACTTACTTACTTGAACGAGTTAGTCTCAGTGGAATTCTGTGACGAATCTACGTTGATTCCACTTTTAGTCAAAACGAGATAGCGAGAGCAAATAGCCGAGCATTCAAAATCAAGAATGTGCTCGATTCTTAAAACTCTTATCACTGGATCTGTCTCTCTGGATGTGTGTGTGTCTCTATCTCTTCTTCTACCAATGTCTACCCCACTTCCTTCATTCATTAGTGCCTCCCACAATTTCATTTTTCCTTCAAGTAAATGAAAGATGACATACTGGTCAAGTAGACTGCAGTCATGTAACCTATTGCGAATGCGAGGTCTGTGATTGTTATGTCGGGATGCTGGGAATAAATAGTCTTCCTCAACTCTTTTTGCTTACAAGAAGAAAATCTTACTTTTTACGTGGCTGGCGCCATTTCTCCCTCCTCCCCCGTCATTCTCAAGGGTCTGCCTGGGCCACTGCCTCTGGGAATTAATCTCGATAATGTATTTGCGATTACGTCAACCGATCCTTGTCTTAGGCTTACCGCTCCCAAGTCCCTGCACTTAGAATTCCAGGAGGAAGTCAGAAGCATGGTGTAATTCCTGGCATAGTTTGTGAGGTGTTTGCTCTCTGTGGCGGTGGTGGTGGCATTCATATTGTCGATTTCTATACAGCTGCTGCAGACGGGAGTCAAAAATTTATCCCAATTTCTGACAGCTTGGTAATTCCAATGAGAACATTTTTTGATCGCTCAGGAAGGCACGGTGAATGAACAATTGGAGGCTATTATACACGATGCTCTACATTTATAGGTGGGTGGCAACGTTACTACGTATGTATGTATGTATGTATGTGTGTATTTCTATACCGCCTCTTACAGTCCACTACTATTCAGAGGCGGTGCCGACTACAGCCC
>JAQFXW010002099.1:0-13606 GCA_034693945.1 Dendrobaena attemsi
TAATAACTGCACTCAGATTCGAAATACTGAGTAGAATGCTCTATCACCCAAATGATGCATAACTTATGCAGATTCCAAAAAAATTACTTCATACAGTTGTAACTTGAAACCAAACACAATTGACTGACTAGTAGAGTATACAAATACATGCTGAACATTAAAACAAAGTGAAATTATGATCTATCTCTCAACAGCTAGCAGAAGAGAATGGCTAATTAATCAACATTATTAGAACAATTCTGCCAAAGCCAATACAATGGATCCGATTTTTAAACTATCGAGTAGTAACTTCTATTGTACGCTGAACAATGTCTAACGCATCAATAATCAAATACATAATAGGATCTCAAAGTTAACGACAAGTGAATGAGCTATTTGCATTGTGCATGAACAAGTTGACTTGACTAATAAATAGTGTGCCCTTACAGCATCGATACATGTATACTAGCAAACAAGTAAAATATATACTTGCCTTTAATGCAACGTAAAACAATTTTTGTGCTATTTCGCCAGCACCACATAAAACACTTTGAGAAAATGGCCTCATCAGCAGTATTTAAACAAGCTTGCAAAGCCAAAGGAAACAACTGCAATTGATGATGCCTGCCATATTTCAGAGATACTTACTGAAACGGACATAATTGAAACAGTGCACATACTAAAAGTTCAGTGCTGATTTAATAAACAACATGTTTTCCAGAACACAATGCCAGCAGATTCAAACTAGAAAGTTACTTCTTCATTAGACACGAAACAATGGAAGGAACTTGGGTAACGATCAAAATAACGCAAATATAGGGAATCGTTGCGTTGATTTTGAGTGCTTCTGAATTGTTAGATTGATTTTACTTTGACTGCTTACATTCTATGTCATTCAAATCTCTACAATTGCTATTATAATACACACTGTATGGCATTGTATGCCAATGTATAAAATTATTTGCAATAAACTGCTCAAGTGCTTCACTGTTGGCACTTTCACCACAAATCATAGTCGACAAGTTCAACAATTTAAAGACTAGTACATATTTAAATACTACGAATAAAATAAATGTCTGAACACAGACAAGCAAGCGTCTTAGAAGCAAAAAATTAGTTCGCAACCTCTGAGTCTGACATAATGTAGTAATTGGTAAGATACGAAAAAAGAAATACTACCCGGTAAATAAAAGCTTTAGCATGATCGACGGTTGGACTGGATAAACATGGTGCTGTCATAATAATAAACTGACAGACAAAAGAAAAAACTATAACCAAAACTTGACAAAGAACATGTTAAGTGATAAATGTTGACTATATCCCCAAAAGAGAAGAACGGTCTAGAAGATAAATACCATACTAACAAGATTCTACAATATTTAACGCCAGATCCTAGGTTCATAAGAGGTGCTAAATGTTCCGATATAATACGCACACTGAATGACACAACAAAAGTGAGAGCCTCCAACATCTGAACCAACGTTAAGTTCTATAGGACCCCCATAAGATGCCAACTGGAACTCCAGTGAAATATGGCATCCCAGCAGCATCCCCCTATTATACCACCCCAACAATCTGATACCATGCCACAGAGAAGCCTCTAAATATTCCACCCAGACATTTATAACCAAGCCACCAGACATACCTGTACTACCTAAGCTGTATGATATGTCGCCGTGAGCAACTGCTGTCTACTCAACAGCTTCAAAGACCAACGTTACCTCCTCATTAGACAAGAAACAATGAACAGGTACTTAGTTAACAAATCAAAATAACGCAAATATAGGGAGCAAAAAAATGCCAAAAATTACCATCATTTAGGAATGTTTCCTGCCACAGTGACTTGTAAAATTTTCCCATTTTAAACATCCTAAACTTGAAAGGCATTTCAACACAATCTTAGGGAACCAACCGAAAAATGGCATTCCAGTTCTGTTCTAGCAAGATTGTGTTTCAATAAAGAGTAGTAACGTTAGCAGAACTGATTTTTGATGCACATCATAAATGCATCGTATTAGAATTTGCATTGCAATAAAGGGTGAACAAAGCCAATGTTCTCATTACATTATCACTGAGCAACACAACAGAATCAACAGATTTAACACAAGATCCTATGTCAGTTGTAGACAATGCATGCAGAATCGCACATGAATAACTCCTTTGGGGCTATATACAATACATGTCCAGTTACAATTACACACTTGACATTCAAAACAACATAGCACAAACCATTTTGCTTTATGCTTCCATTTGATGCCGAGTTGATACGCCTTGTTGTACAGCTTACTCCTCATCCATAAAACTTCTATTTACATGACACATTCAAAATATTTCACAGAGAATATAATTTAAATGATCCAATGAATGCTGAAATTCATTGAAATACTTATAGAGCACCTCTTTAAGTATACTACTACTATCACACAGAGGAGCTCTCGACTGATGTTCAGAAGTGGGGTCAGTGTTAAGATGCCAAAGCACCATTTTGCCAACTCCATCTAACAAACGAAAGGCTGCCTTTGAGAGGCTACGGGAAGCTATCCTGGATTTATTCATCTTGGTGCCAATGTATTACCATTAAACCAAACCCCTTTCCAAGCATTCAACACGTCTCACTGAGAAGAATTTACCAAACCTACCACGTACAATTCTAGTTGACATTAGGCTACACCACAAAACTGTTGACTGTTGTATAACCCAAAAACCGAAGGATCCTAAAGAAGCAATGTCCGCAGTTATTGAATCTCCATGGCCAAATCAGATCACAAGAAACGACACCATACACACAAATACACAAAATATACAGTGATCAATGGTTACTAAATGAAAACTAAGCCGACCGAAAACAATCCACGTCTCTATTGTTTCGTTGTCATTGTTCTTAGTACCGATTGCTCGACCATGACTGCTCGACGGAACTGCGAGCCGCTGTAGCGGCAAAGTTTCCAGCTGCCTGCTGCATGGTGCGGTTGCCCATGACATCGTGTGCAAACTCTTGCTGTGCTTTGGCAAAGCTGGCCCCTGTACTGCGATAAATGCGGTGAACCTATAATGAAACATATATGATAATGTAGCTGTTCTCAAATTGAGGTCCATGGACTACTATATACCGGGTGGTTCGTGAGAAACAGGTCATAAAATTTATATTTTAAAACATAGACAAAAAATTTGTCAATTTCTAACTAAAAGAATAGAGAAATCAGCATTCAACAGTAAGTACTCTGGGTCTGTAATCCACTGCTTGCAGGTCAAAACTACTCAGCAGTCTGTGAATTGACCCCCGAATGCCTACTAACAAAATAAGTATTTCATTCCACATGCATACTTGTAATACATGAAATAAATTAGCAAAAAATTAATATAGAACACTTCCGCAATCTCAGTTTTGGGCAATGCGGCAACAGAACCCTTCAGACTAGATTAAAACGATCGTACGACATACTAATAATCAGTTCCAGCAGCACTGACCTTGAAAAGAATGAACAAATCGAGAAGAGCAAGAACGACGAAGAGCAAGCCAATAAGTATCATGACGACTGCCGCAGCGGTCGCTCCACCCGAACCCTGGCTGAACATTGCCAGACTGGTTATGAATCCACTGCGATTGAATTACAATCAAACACATGCTGAATTTATTAAAGATACAATGTCACTATATTAATCTGCAGTCAGTGTGATCACAATTTATTTCATAATTTATTTATTCACAAATTTGTATAGCGCCCTTGAAGAAAACTACAGAGGCACTTTCAAACCAGGCCCAGTGAAAGAGCACAGTCCTAAGAGAAGAATAGAAGCATTTAGATGAATAACAGTTCCTTAAATACCCTTTGAGACTCAGCAACCATTTATAAACATTTTGTTTCGGTCACGTAACACTGATATCTCGTGAAATAAGTCAGAAGAAAAGGTTTGTCATGAATCAATTGTTAGTTGCAGGCTGCCACTGTGGTAGCTGCCAACCCGATAGAGGTTACACATCTACTCTACAACCATCTCAATTGATGCTTTAAAAGGCAACGTACAAATTCAGCTCAGATATAAAATTCAATCACATGATGTAAATATTTCAAGTCTCACTAGAAGGAAAAACGACAGAAAGACTCATAATCGGTTGGAGAAGCCTGATATAGGGACCTGACTCAAATCCATAGGTATGTTACCAATAGCAATGACTTTCATTGGAAGCAGCCAGTGACTCATGATTCAAGCATCATGATATACTGGCATCACAGCAGTTATTATAAGAGATAAGATTGCATTAGACACAGCACTCTTAATTAAGCTCGGCTTTCAAGTGGTGCATTAGAGGCTTAGATATTATGATATTGTGAATGATAAAAATCATCCGATTAGACAAGACTCAATAGAACAAATATCGCCATTGACGTACACAGTTCCCCATCCGTCGATTCCCAAGCTCTGCATAATGCTGACGCAGAACTGGAAAAAGAATATGAAGAAGAAAACGAAGAAGTTGAATGAGCTGTCACTCCTTTAAACATGACAAAAGAAAATTAATTAACAATTATTAACAATATCATATAACATAAGCTCCATCTGGTAGGAATCAATAATGGAAATCTTTCTTCAATATTTTGTTATTTGCTTTTAAAGTCAGTGTAAAGAAATAAATATTGTGCCCGAAAAGGTCATATATCCAAATTATATAAACTATAAAAACATATTATAATATATATTTGTATCATGAATACAGCAGTGTTTTTGTAGGTACTTATTTGTATCAGACCACGGTGTCTACATCGTTGTCTACATACAAGGTGGAGTCATTCACACACTCCCAGTTCATGCACATGTCGTTGATTGACATGAGTTGTTGTGTTTCCCACAAAAGCTACAGACAACCGTTATTGCACAACACATGAACTGTAGTAAAGTACTGAATATTGACAGCACTTGTTACCAATTTAATAAGAACATTAAAGAACTTCAATGAGAATATTAATAACATCAATGAGAATATTAATGACATCAGTGAGAATTTTAATAACATCAATCAGAATGTCAATAACATTAATGAGAATGCTAATAACATTGTATAATATGTTTTGTCTATTGCAATGATTGTCTATACTTTCGGTTGTTGTCTTGCTAATAAACGGAATTTGATAAGAATGATTATAGTTCGCAAGAAATCCAACTTGTCAAATAAGAATATTAATAACATCAATTGGAATGTAACAATAGTCCATAATAAGCGATGTAGTTTGTCAACCTGAAAGCCTTGTAGAGAGGCCGGAACCAGCAGACGAACGAACAGGGAGTGAAGAGAATCAAGTAAAAGATGGACATTCCAAATGTCACTCCGGAATTGTTGCTGTATCCGTTGTGTACAGTTGTCACAAAATAAGTCAACGACCCAATGACGTTGACGGACAGAAGTGCAATGTACGCTGAACAGAGAGAAAATAGAAATCTATAATTACAAACACATTGCTCTGTTACATACTGAGATAGGACTTAACTTACAACCTTGTACTACATCTTGAGTTAATTAAAACACAAAATGAACTTATAATCAAACCGGGTTAAGATCGTTTCACTCAGTATGACGCTGTCTGTCTGCCTCCGGTGACTCCTCCACTATTCTGCACATTGTTAACTAAAATTCAGTCCACAGTGACTTTTGATATCACACAGGCTTAGTACAGCGTGACAGAAGTGCATAGGTACCGTAGTCAGCTAAACTCCAATCAGGCATCTATATCCAACAATTACCCATCAGCTTAAACTTCAATGTTCAAAAACAATGGTCTCAAGTGCATTTCAATGGTTTCAGTTGTGTAGCAATGCATAGCTCTTTCGTCAAGCAGCTCTTTCATCTCAGTAACTTCAGTTCAAATTTGTGCAAATCCAATGAACTGTTTTCAACTCAATTCAATTTGTTTATTTGAACCATGCAAATGACATTTTTTCAAGCGACGATGCCCACAAGATCAGTCTGGGCTCTAGCCAATGCCACAGACCTTTAATCAATGTCTATCTAAATAAATCTTAGCAAGTTGCTGTACTTGTTGCATTTCTGATAACTAACATAGAGCATCTTATCGCATCGAATTATCTTCCTCAAAAGGATACTTTAGCTGGGATTAAACTAATTGTGAATATAAAAAATATGTCACCATAATGATGGAAAAATAAGAAATAGAACAAGTGACTGCCTTGCATCGCTGCCATAAAGTTAAATTCAACTCTTTTTAAACTTGTTATTATCTGTTACTACTATAACACTTAACTGTACTGTGTACATGACTACAGTTTCAATCAATCAAAAGATCAATTCATCAGTTTTTTTATTTGAACCAATAGCCAACAAACAACACACAACAGAAGTATTATGGAGGGGCATACTTGAATTTAATTAACCAAAATTCATTGCTCATTTAATATGATAAGAAATTAATTGCAATTAGTAACTAAGTCACAAAAGAGTTGAGTTAAGAAAGTCATCGATCTGACTGACCCATCCAGAGATGAAATCCGTTCCGCACCATCTTCTGGAACTCGAGTGGAATGTCGACAGAAATGTCTTGGTAGAAGCACGGCTGCAATGGACAGCTGGATGGCAGAGGAGGAAAGTTGTTTCTCCTTGCTGCTTAGCATCACCGAAAATATATTAAAATCTATTTAATTCCTTTTCAACAATCAAGCTTGAATCACCCAAAGTAAAACATCTGCCAAGTCAGACAATATTTTATATTTGCAATGACAAGCCATAGTTCATGGAAGAATTGCTAACAATTGCTTAATGAATAAACTCTATTTCTTCATTTAAAAAAACCCAAGTAACAAAATTAATAAATTATATTGGAGTGATTGAAACTAACAAAGACCAAATATTAATCCCCAACTTTCCCCAATAACCAAAACAAATCAAATCCCAAGTTTCTTGGAAATTTATATGGGAGCAAAATCATGCTCAAAATACACATCATTTTATTTGCAGATGCAATAAGTACTTTAAATGGATAAGATGGACAATGGACTCTTAAATTTGTGGCATCCTGAAATGACCTTGGAGTTGGAGACTCCTCTGTATTTCGTCTTCCCGGCGTTGGAGTTCCGCTGCTTTCTGTTCCAATTCCTCCTGCCTCCTCTTCAATTCTTCCGTCGCAGCCGCATTTTCCCACGATACATTAGGAGAGTATGGCGGTGGTGGCTCCATTGTTGGTTGCATCACAGCTGGCTGAGTGGGCGTGGCAGCTGTTATTTGCGATGCACCCGGTCTTGAATCAAAGAAAGTCTGAAAACAGAATGACTTCATACAGATTTACAATGATTAGCATAGAAGTTCAATAAATTATAAATGATGAAAATCAAGTAATTGAGAAAATGTGCTGCTGAATTACACTGATAACAATATAGTTCTTTAATTAAAAAGAATTTTTTCAGTATGCTAAGCGAAGATTAATTGACTTTGTTTCAGATTTATAACAAATCTGTATAAAGTAAAAAGTGTAATATGCAGAGCAAATAAATAATGCTTTTACATATACAAATTTAAATCATAAAAAACATTTGAAATGACTGTTTAAAAAATCTATATTTTTCAGTAAAGACTGAATATCATGAAGCATCGTCAGAGATATAGTTACCATAACCATAAGAAATATGGGTGAATATATTTTATTAAAATTAAAGAAATAACCATATGCAATTTCCCAAAATCCCTCGTCAAATTCAATGGCAGCATAGTAGTTCACTTTGGTGAAATGACCCAATTCTCGAAAAAAAGAAAAAAGCAGGTATATTTAGCATACAAGAGCATAATTATGATTACAATCAGTTGGTTGAACAATTTCTACGTGTGGTGGTAATGAACTAATGATGATGATGAATTGATGATGTCAAATGATGCATCGGTGGTAAATGCAACAGTACTGATTTGGTGGCAGTTATGGCGATGACAATGAATTGGCAGCAGTGATTTCGGATGGTGGTGATGCTAATGAAGTTGGATGCAATCCAACCTGAGATGCAGACTGCGGTGGCTGCTGAATTGTCTGTGGACCGAGGAAAGCGTTAAATTCGCCGGCTGATGGCTGGTTATTCTGTGACCGCATTGCCTCAAGAATTGCTGGATCCTAGAGTGATACAAAAACAGGATATTTCATCAGTTAGCTCAACACTACACTTTTCCAATCATAATTCTTAGCACTGTTCTTTCTTATTTATTAAAAATATTTATATTACTATCTCTCAAGAATGATGTGTAAACAAGTTGTGCACTGTATATCAACTAATATTATTTCTGCCTTGGTTTCCAACCGCTCAAACCTTTGGCTGATAGTCGAGTTTACTAACCATAATGATGCCATGCATACCAAGAGGAATACCGAGTATTTAGTATTGGATAAGTGATAGAGACAGTATTCAACAACTTGTGGATGCTGGGGTCATGATCTTACTTTACCCTATAATATCCCAAGACTTCTGACTTGACACAGAGCTAAAAATTAACTTACAAATGCCAATTGCTTACTCCGGTATTATTTTTCTAAAGCATTTTCAGAAATATTCACTGAAACTTGTACTCTTGCAGTAAGCTCAAAGTCACACAATTAACATTATGACATAGTTGTTATTATATCAGAGGCAACGATACACAGAAATCCTCTCTATGCTGTGATTGATTAACGATGAGGATATGCGAACTATATACACAGGTGACCACGTGAAATTACGTCCCTTGGCACCATTCTGTACTGCTTTATCATCATCATATAATTACTCATCTAATATAAGTGTGGTGCTATGTCTGTCCTTGAAGCCTGGATGTCATCTAATCGTCTTAGACTAAATCCAACTAAAACTCAATATATTTGGCTAGGAACCAAACACCAATTGGTTAAGATTAATATGGCTGCTCTATCTGCATAGTTTCCTCATATCTGAAGGGCAATTCATATTATGTATGACTTCCAAATGTGACCAAACTATTTTAAATAGAACAAATGTTATTCAACTTTTAGTGAAGTCACCCACTATCCAGTGATGGTTCAAATAATGTGTAATAGTATTTTGCTAATATTTCCACCGAAAGTAAATTTTTCACTCAAATTCCACAGGCGTAAAGGTAATACGTATTTCTACAGGCCTAATTTTATCAAAATATTTCGAACGTACATGTAACAGAAGTTTCAGCACTTATGGTGAGTGCACCCACTGTATTCCGGTGATTCAGAAAAGAGATGCATAAACGTTAGAAGTGTTATAATTTTGAACGTTTTTTCCGGAATTTATTCTGGAATGTTATATATGATGTAGGCTAACAACGTCAACTATGTTCTGGTGAACGGCTTCTTTAATTTCCACAGTATCGTCGACATCGTGGTAAAACTAATCTGTGCGATCTGAGGTTGGCTTCAAGCAAAGATTTCATCGATACCTTATGATGTCATTCGGCACAGTCAGTGAACATCAGATTACGATCATTATTTTTCATTTTACTTTGCACTTAAAGATCTATTCAATAACCATAAATCCAACAGATGTTTTGGATTGCATTTCATAGAAATGATAACATTTCATAGCATAATCAGTAAATCAATTCAATGCTGTTACTAAAGTATCCTATCTATCAGGCTACTAAGCACAGATATATACGTATATATAATATATAAACAATAAACATTAAACATATATTATATATATATATATAATATAAACAATAAACATATAAAATAATATTGATACGATAAAATTTCATCTGTACAGGTGAAGGCTTGGAGAACACAATCTGAGATAATTTTCGCCTCTTCGTGACAAGAAAATTTTAAAAAATATGTTAATGAAATTCACAACATGCTGTTCAATTCTGATGATGTCTATGTTCCCATTCTCATCATATCCCAACACTTATATAACGTCACTGGGATCACGTAGACTATTTAAATCGCTTCAAAGTACAATATCATTCTGTTTGGTTTTAGCCATTGAGGATATCCAATATTAATCCGATTGGCGCATTGTCAAATAACTTTCAAAGCTTGCTGTGTTCTCTTGCAGATTGGAAACGACGAAACGTTGACCACAGATATTTGAATTTTCCACTATCTGTGACACAACCATGCGAGATCTGTGTTTCTATATAAATTTCTGACAAATTTTGCTTCATTTAACACTAAATTTCTCCTGTATCTGCCCTGCAGTGTAAGTCTATACGTATCTATCTGGCAGGCGCAATTTGTGACTATGGCAATCATTAAAAAATTGTGCGCATGACCTCTCTGAGTAGAATGTTTTTAACATAGGATTATGAGATTTCAGAACGCAAAAATAGACATGCCCTAGTTGTTCAAGATGCATTTTGAAACGTCACATGTAATCATATTATTTCTCACTGAAAATTGTTTAGCAGCCCAGCCTCTGACATTTCTGTCCATCGGGTTTAGTAGTTCAATGGTGAGGAGAATTTAGGATATTATACACAACACTTCAGTTCATTACATATGCATACACCACTACACCTTACAGCTGAGCAGCCTAATCAATACACTAGGGTAGGTAGGTCTATAATGCTCACACCATCGACAAGGGAACAGAAACACAGGCCTACACACACGTTCATACAGGTCAGATTTGGGTTGGCGTCACACAAAAAGCCTAGGTTTAGTGAACTATAATATAGACGTACAACTAAGGCAGAGCTGTTAGCTGGTCGACAGCGATTTTTCATTGATCTGACGAGCTACTACGTATTATAGCGAGCATCATCAGTTCAATCTGTAATTAACTCAGCTATTGTCGAGTTATATACAGTTAAGAACGATAATTCAGAATACGATCTAGTCTATAAGTTGATAAATAAAATGAATTATCTATCAGCTTATTAAATATAAAAAAATCAATTCAGACCGGAGTTCTTACTCCGTGGCAGAGATTCATTCATTCACGTGAAGAATTTATATAGCGCCGTTTCAAGAGCCTACTCTGAGTCGCTCCAAGTCCAACCACGGCAATACAATTTAGACTTCAGAAAAGCGGTCATGCCATTACTAGGCAACAAAAGTGTTTCCAATGGGAGCCCATTCCAGATGGAGGGCCAAGTAGAGAATAAAAGCACGGCACTGTCGAGTATAAAGTGGTAAGAGCGGGGAATAAGAAGCTGACCGCGAGAGGAAGAACGTACATGTAGGGTTCTGCGACCGGCCATGTCAGCGACAGGGCGACAGAGCTCGTACAAGTATATGCCCTAATCTGGTCCAGTGCCTAGAGGTATTACCAAACCAGGGCAGCTATTCTGTATTAACTGATTGAGCAAACTTATACTCATTCATCATCGCAAAGCACAATATATTGCCCAGTTGCGGATTTACCACGGTACAGATTGGACATTTGTACCGGGCCCCCAGTGACAGCCTCGTTAAAAGGGGCCTCCATTTTCTTTTATTAGGGACCTCCCTTCCTTTTTTGTACATTTTGTATATTTTACGGTTGGGACTAAAATAAAGTCCTCAACGTTTTTGCCGGATACGATGAATTCATTTCGGGAGGTTGGGACTATAAGAAGTCCTCAACTTTGTCGGAACTTATGTCGGTGGAACTCCATGGAAATATGCGTACCAGACCTACAAATTGTAAATCCGCCACTGATATTGCCAGAACATATTTTATATTGAGGGGCTATAGTTATCGTTCTACAGTCTATAGAAATATTATTCAATAATACCCTAATGGCATCATACTGCAACAGGGCAAGGCATGCATTGTCCAGTTAGTCCATACTTTAGAATGCTGACAATGACTGAATCATTACCAACATTCTAGTTAATTTTATGGCTTGTCCTGTTGTACAATAGACCTACGAGTAATGAGTGAGTTGTCGCTCACTCGGCGATCAATGTGTTGAGCGTTGAGCCCATACATGTAGCTAATATACCAATGGCTCAGTTGAGAGAGCGCTGGTCGATAAGCTGAGTAGTCATTTGCCCCACCCAGGTCAGTAACTTATTCAGTTTCTGTTCGCTGCCAGCGGCGCTTTCTGTTGTGTTGTTTGTCTCGTGTCAGTTGGAAAATTAGATAAATGTAAATGTAAGCGATTTTGTATAACGACCATTTGGCCTCGACGCTGTTCATTTTTCAATGAAACGATCGAGTGAGATCCTTCACCACCCCTAGTCCGTTTGAATGGACGCCACGCCATTTAGGTCCACGTGCACGAACCGTGCTAGCCCAAGATGTTTAAATCTCCGAGTGCCAGCCGGCACCAAGGGTCGAACCGGGGTTGACGAAACAACTGGCCGGCTCGCTTCCGATGTAGCTAACTGGGGGCTAGATAGTCTCCCCAGCTCCTGGCTTGGCCGTACCAGGAGTGCTCCAGCACATAGGCCACTAATGTTAAGCTATCGAACCTGATGTGAAGCCGATCTGTCTGTCGAGCTGGTGGACCGTATTTTGTATAACCTGACTGTAATCATACTGCGTTCTGTCAATGTGAATTTAATAAACGAATATATGTTTTTTTTAAATTAGGCTTATTATTGTAGCCTATATGCTGCTAAAAGATTGGCGTTAGTCCAGATATAGGTCACAAATTCAACAGGGTTATTGCACTTTGTCTATAAATACGTCCATGGCGAAAATAATGCAGACGTGACTCACCACATAGTATTGTACTCAAGCATGCAGTCCAACTGCTAGGCCTATAGGCCTGCAATATATCACAACAACAAAAGTAAGCTTTACTGGTACTAAAACAGAAGAAGATGGCAACAGCTGAAAAACAGCCAGACCGTTCATAAATTAAATGTCAACGGTCAAACCATCAATACTGGTTCGTAAAAATGTTCGGATCAAAATCTACCCCAATAGCGATTATTCGAGCTAGTTTCTCGAAATCTACGTCAATGTGAATAAACGTTGAGAAGATTTCAACCCACAGCATTAATTTTCCCGAGTTGAAGCGTTTTGTTCTGCCTCAACCGTTACTGCATTTTCTGTGACAGCAAGGTAATAAAACGCATTCATTAATTATAAATATTTAATCCTCTTCAAAGGATCAACTCAGAAACGATATCAAATCCAGCGCGGCAAAATAGAAGACTCTTAACTTGGATGAGACAGGAAAGTCGGAGAGGGAATTCTAGGAAACAAAGTTGGATGTTCCCTATCGAGGCATCGACCACTATCTTGTAAACCACGATTCTGCAACTAGATATTCAGTAAAGGAATACAAAGAGCAATCCTTGTTCCTACGTCTCCCGGAAGTATCACCTCTTGAATCTAAATCTGACAACGCCACTGCACACTTGCATGAAGAGCTTACGGACTAAGTTTTGGGTCAGACGAAACCCCTTTACGTTGACTCAACCTTCATTCGCTCGGTGGCAGAGTTGGAAATTGAGACGTGAATTGGGCGCCGTTATATTCGACTTATGGGGTGGGTCCGTAACTTAGTGGAGAGAGCGGCTGGACGATAAGCTAAGTACTGACCTGAGATCGAGCCCCACGTAGGGCAGTAATTTGTTTTAAGTTTCTGTTAGCCGCCAAAGGCGCTTTCTGTTGTATGGTTTGTATAGTGTCAGTTGGAAAATAAGATCGCCCCACTTCTAGTTTGGCTGTACCAGGAGCGCTCCAGCACTTAGGCCATTAGTATAAGGCTAAC
>JAQFXW010002100.1:0-13604 GCA_034693945.1 Dendrobaena attemsi
TGTTTGTTTAACGACGGTGTATGACATCAATGGCCTTTACCGTCGGAGACAAAAATTTGCTCTGGTTTATTACAACCACCGTTGCTCTTTCACATGCAGAATTTATGTGTAATACATGGCCTGCTGTAGTCACGTGGCATGCGTCACTGCTCCGTTATGGATTGGTGTATTGAACGTTGTCGGTTAAATCGCTCTGCCCGATCTATAGCTTCTCTTGGGTAATATGGCATGCGTGTAACAGCCTCACTATGTCAGGTGATGCTCGTATGCGAGGTTGTCATTGCAATATTATAGTAAGTGTGTATTATTTTGCTCAGTAACGTAAATTTTGTGAGATTTACTGTATGTATCACAATGCTTCGTATGTCTTTAGTGAAATGTTCATGTGAAATTCTTACTATAGTACATACTTTGAAAATTTACCTACTCTAGGGCCTACATAGGTTGAAGGCTGTGGTTTGCATATTGCATTATAGGCAACACTGCAGTACATTCCAATTTTGTATTGTTGCCATAGTATTTGCTTGAACTATTTATTGCTAAACTTCCCCAATCAGGTTAATCAGGATTTTTTGTAGTGCCATCTGCTGATACACCGCAGAAGTCGAGCAAATGAGCAGCACATGGCATATCTAAATTAGTATTACATTTATGCCTAGTGAATTTCTTTTCTTCACATGTAATAAAATCTGTATACAATTCTGAGATGTCCATCTTAATGGCTGAAAGCATTATAGATGGGAATAAACATGATTGAAAATATACAAGGTTAATCGTAGGTTGATGTTGAGTTTAGGTAGACCAGTAGGCTGAGACTTGTACCTGCTGTAGACACTATCCATGATTAATTAGACAAATTAGACAAATGACATGGGATTGAGGAGTCAAAAGCTGGCTGCATGTGTAAAGCAACCTGATTAAACAGCTATTTTGACATTATTTGTTTGGTATAATTGGTTCAAATATAACCAGATCTTGAAGAAGAAAATGTCTAATTTTACAATAAAGAATGTTAACCACTATATCCTATCGAGTTATACAGTATGACATTAGTCATAATTTATAACTCAATGGCATGCCATTAGAATCGTTGCTAAGAAATACTTGACATGAAAACCCAACATTGCTTCTCCAGATTTGAACATAGTGAAATTTTACTCTGTAAATAAGTTCCAAGTTTCAATCTTATTTATGTTTAGATATGAGCACAAGCTATTCACCTCCTATCTTCAATAGTTATTTAGGACTTCTGCAGAATGCCACTCCAGAGCCGTTTTAAGAAGTTTGGGGGGGCCGAGGCACAAACCCTAATAGGTCGTATATCCGGATTCCAGCCATAATCTCTCCATCTCAATTGTAGAGTAGGCTTATACCCTACACATAGCCCGATTTCCGACTGCAAGTGCTTAAAAGAAATTCTTTTAATTTTTGTAAGTTGATCAAACATTATACATAATTCCAGTACTGTAATTAAACTGTAAGCAGAGCAATCTGTGTACTATAAGTACAAAATCAAAGTAGGCCTAAGCCTGTCTAATAATGTCTATAGCGAGATTCCATAAAAAATGAACAATAAAAGATGTAGGCCTAAATTGCATTGACTCTTTTGTTAATTTTCTGTTTGTTTTCAACTGTTAATTTTCTATGCAAGTTGAAACTGATGAAATTTAAATTGTATAGGCCTAATCAATAAATCCGGTCTACTCTGCTAACGACCTGATGGCCTCCTACATTTAGGTCTCTTGGCAGGACATTTAATTAGAAACATAAAATTATGGTTTTCGTGATGTGCCCTAAAAATGTCTCTGATCATAATGATCTTTGAAGATCAAAGAGTTCCATCACCCTGATCTTATAATAGGCCTACTCATGACAGAAAGTATAAGCTTACTTCAATAATTGTTCGTGCATCATAACTTCATAAGGGTGATAAGCTCATCCTTAAAAATTTAAGTTTGAGCAAGAATGTTCACCAATAGGCCCTAAAGTGGGAAATTTCTTGAAATGTTCACTATGGAATTTTTTTTAAGTGGATCCCATAATCATGCATATTATTATCTACATAAAATTGATGTTTTTGCAAATGATACTGACACAATAATTATAGTAGGCCTATTTAAGGAAGCCGGGTGTTCACAATCTTTTTCAACTGTAGACCATCATTCTGCACCAACACTAAGCCTAATTGCGTCTTGACAATGTCCAACAGCACTGACGACTGGGTTTTCACTGTTTTAAACTAAAGAGAGAGAACTTTTGGTTATTTGGCCAATCTTTCCAATTGAGTAACTTCCGTTTTATGTTCGTAGCACCACTTCTATAATTAGTACGCACTCTAGACGGGTTTCTCCTCCGCAGGATTGTCGGAATTTACATTGTTTAGTATTAACATTTTGTACTGTTGGTTGGGGGCCTCGGGGCCCCCTTTCGGCGCGGGACCCAAGGCACGTGCCTCGGCCTTAAAACGGCACTGTTCCACTCCCATTTTACCTGAGCCCAAGCAATATACAATAGCACTTTGCCCATACTAATACAGATGTGCTGGTTCATCAATACTGAATTCGCTTCCCATTACTCTTCGCTCAGTACTAATATGCCACTATTCAAGAAGCAGGTGTGTCATTATTTTTGAAATCAGTTAAGGCAATCATCTTCATTTATCAGGCTCTTGACTAGCTGCATCTGTTATTCAGGTTTTTATTCTATGGACTTTTTGTGAATTGTGCATGTCAATGAAGTTGCAATATCTCATTGGTTGTAATTTAAATTAGGTAACCGTCATTAAGCGGAGCATGGTTGCTGTTGGGTATGTCTTTTACGACCTGGCTTGACGAACTGCTCATGAATTTTTTATTTTGTGAATTTGGAGACAATAAACAGTGATGAGATAAGATGAGCTGTTCAGTCTGGTTGGTGCAAATGCAATCACAGCTTGACCTAAAATTTCCGATAATCTATAAGAAGTCATCAGTTTTATGGCGAAATGACAACCTGAAACACTTGTTTAGAGGTCATATTGAGCTGCTTTGGTTAGTGGGATTTGAATTCCAATTTTTACGTGTTTTGACTCACAAATCTGTCACATCCATGGTATTTGTACAGGAGAATAAACGATTAATTCATAATGCCCTTATTCACATGTTATTTTTGAATGAATAGGGTCTAATGCTCGGTTGTTTCATAAAAAAGGATAAAAATACATACTCAGGTGCTTATGTAAGTGGGACAGTGGATGATTATTTTTATACGTTAAAGCTTTTGAAATAACAACCATTCCTTAAGAAGTGTTTTCCAATACCCATTTCTTACTACGATGTACTGATTAATATTTTCAATTTAGTATTCAGCTTATTCATGCCTTTTCCCACAATATTTGACTAAACTGTGACAATGGGCATTCGTTGTATCTTCTGACCCACAAAATGTTGAGCAGCAGCCAGAACTGCCTTCCCACTCTGGTATTGTTTTATTGAGCATGGCAACTGGCCATCATTGTGTAGGTGTTTTCGTGTTCCTGCCACATGTACTGCAGGTAGAAGCACGACACGACACGATGACTAATATCTCATGCATATTCATTAGGAGGTGATTGCCATCAAATCGGTCTCATTTTATTGTGCCGTTCCAAGTTGCAGCTCAGCATATGTTCTTGCCTATGATTCTTTTCTGTATTGTGCCTCTGTCCGTCCATTATACGTGTCTGGTGGTATGTCGTTGCACAGGCCAACAATGGACTGTTATGTATTCTTCCAAATGCTCCCACTGTGCTGAAGCCGTGCTGTTTATACAAGCTCCACATTCAGAGGCGTTCGTTCACGTCACTGAATTGTAAGACGAACTGCCATCCACTTCTCTTACTCAAATCAGGCTTTTTTGTTATCATACAGCATGTGTTGTTGGTTTGTATGTCGACACGCATTGTGTAACGCTAAACGCTGAGCCATGTCTTCATGCTTGATATGTTTTTTTGTCTGTTCACGGCTGCCACTTGGGCATGCACTACCGACCTTTAAAAGAAGTTCAGATATGTGTGCACAACTGCACATATGCTCATAACACGCTAATATGACTTTACCTGTATTGAAGGATAGTTCGTGCAATAGCTGAGCTCTCTCTACCTGCCAATGTATGCAGACACCAGTTCTGTGTATTTTTCACGACATGTATCCAACTATTGATTATTGGTGATTACATGTTAATGCGTTGAATGGGATTTGACCTGAGTTTTGATGTGACTTGCTGCATATGCCAGTGTTCACTTGATGTCAATTGGTCCGGTTTCATTTGTAACAGAATGATGGAAGGAGTCACCAGTTTAGCCGCCAAGGCAGAACACGATGACAGGACAGTCACGTCGATTGTCTGATGACATCAGTCAACCTACGCAGTTTTTGCTACGTTTTTGTGACAGTCAACATCTACTAAGCCATGATTAGACACAGTCAGTTTGAGATTATGCTTGCAAATGACACGAATAGGTTACATTTACAGAATAATAGAATCACTTTTGTAAAAGTGTCGAGTTTGGCTCTGAAATATTTGCTTTTAGAAAATCGTCTTCAACATCCGAAATGAATTTTATTCTTCTGTCTCCCTCACTGAAGTGATACTACGGCTTATTGATTGCGACTTCTCAGATGTTATGCGAAATGAGAGGATATGATGGCAGTATGAGTGCCTGGAACGACAGTCATGGAGGTGCTGACAGTTCGCGAGGCTTGTGCGTGTTTCGAAAGATGGAAGTCGGTGCCTACGTTGTCAATTCCAATCAGGCCGGTCATCATAACAGCTATTACCAATGTGAAAATGACTCTGACGGGGTGTTTTCGCACCACGAGTCCAGGCATCACGGATATCCTGACAGCAGCTGGAACCAGGAACTGAGATCCTCGAAAACGTACGTTTCTCAGCATCTTGACAAGGACCAGGAGAAAAGACAAGTGGAACGGTCCGTGTTGCGCGAAAGACATCAACCGGATCATGGCAGCACGTCTAGCCATCAGATTGCAACGGCCGAGAAGTATTCCACAAAAATGACAGAGAATCATCGGATATCAACGCACGAGACGGAGACCAATCGTTCCACGGATGGTTGTTCCATGGCGGGTAACATCTATCAAGGACCGATAGTTCGTGTCCAGGTTCCAGAGGTGTATTACGAAGGTGGATCTACTAGAGTTACTGAAACTGCTGTAGCACACAGACATAACATGGATCATGAGCGGACAGGTCAACACTTGCAAGCGGCTAAGGAGGTATGTGAAAGCTAGTGACTGTGTCTTTATTGTATTTGGGTTTAATTTATTTCCTATAATTTTTTATGAGTGTTTTGTGTTGGTATAGTTAAAATAATTTACTTTAATTAATAATTTAATCAAGACCTCAAAGGACCGGAAAAATCTTTGCGCTGTTCACAACTCACAAGCCACAAAGATTGCAAAGTAAATTAGTGATACCAAAAACTATATAGAATAGTCATAGAAATAAACCCCCAAAATAATACTTCGCATTGTTGCCATGATAATAACATATATTCGTTTAATGAGAACATGGTTGACAGACCGCAACCAATTATAAGTACAAGTTTATACGAAATACGGCCCGCTTAGCTCGGCACGCAGGTCGACTGAATAGCAGCAGGTTCATGCCTAATACTAATGGTAAATGCTGGAACACTCCTGGTACGGCCAATCCAGGAGTGGGAGGGGCGATTTTTATTTTTCAATAGGCACAGGACGAACCTCACAACAGAAAGCGCCTTAGGTAGCTGCCCCGAAGTTAGGTTTGAACCTGCGACCTTCGACTCTGACAACTCAGCTTATTGGTCAGCGCTCTCACCACTGAGCTATGGATCCCTCCCCCGATAAGTGGAACTGATGTGGATCCTCCGAATATAAAACCGGTTGTTAATGATAAATAATTATTTTATTTTCATTTAGTATGGTGTTTGTGCTCTGACTATTTGGGTAGATAAGTTTATAGCAGTATAATGTAAGAATAATAACTATAATTGCTGCAGTAATTATGATGTATTATTCTCTTTAACCCTCTTTTAATTTAAACTTTAGTGAGACAACAAATAAAATTGTAGCCTACTGTTGACATGGCAATAATAAATTAATAAAATCACTATTTATTAGATTTTAGTAACTCTTTATCAGCATCTTCATTGATATCATTAGAATGAGTTGACTTCTTGAATTTCATGCATGTACAATTGTACGTTGTCGTAATGTACTACTACTGTAAACACCTTAGAATCTATTTTCAAACAAATTCTGCTCTCAGAGTCTGTCTGTATTTATATTAGCCAAACCTTATCTCGCTTGATCTGAGTTATGCAAACAGGTAGCATTTGCAACTGGAAAGATAATGTTGTCAGCTGCTCAGGTCAGAAGAAGATGAGGTCGTCAGACTCACTTCTCACTAGGGACTTGAGAACATTATTCCTCGAATGTTATTACAGACAAATTCTCCTCATGAGTATTCAGTTGCGTTTCCTGATTCCTGAGCATAAGCATTCAAAGCGTTTGTTTGAAGATTAATAAAGTTTTGATCACCAACTTCCCTCTTATGCACTTATCGGTAACGATGCTTTAACCCGTTAGCCATCATAGCTATGGGTTTTAGAATTGGGTCTTGTTAACTTCTGACCTACTCTGTGACAACTATTAAACTGAGCGCCAAGAGGAAGGAAGGCGCTGAAGCTACCCATCATAATTATTATTACAGACCAAACCTCTAGTTCATTATGTTTATGATGATAGAAAGTCATGTGTCATTGGTGTGTGATGTTTTGTCTCTGTAATCGTTCAGTCGCCAAGATGTCCGTTGTCTACTGTCCAAAGATAGGAAGGAGGCAGAGGAATTGCTGAGACACGGTTTAGAAGAATTGGAAGACTGAGGATTAGATGAGTCAGAATAAGTAGTTTTGAAGGGGAAAGACTTTTGTCTGGAGTGGAAACCTAAGGAGTGAACAGGTATGGACAAATGAGCTTGAGGCAGACAATGTGGCTGAATGACAAATTTTGGGGAATTCAGAATGGAAATCGTTCTAGAGTTGCAGTTCAGTGTCCTGCCCAGCAAGGTTGAAAAATTTGAGATGAGTGACTAACGTTGAGAAAAACTGTAATACGAAAATGAGTGGAAAGAGTGGGTCAGCTGGCTGGCATGGAATTCTTGGAGAGCTCTCAAAGATACTCAGCCCGGAAATATTGTGAGGAGTTGTAGATTAATGATATGACTTTGAAGTGGATTCATTCTGGGATATTTAGCCAATGGAGTGACTTGAAGATGATACATGTACATGTGAAGAACACCGAGAGAAAAGCTTAAATAAGTCACAAAGGCAGCACAACTATGATTATTTAGCAGATCTATATAAGTTCATGTTAAGGCAGCAAAAGTATGCTGCACAGATTCCAAGACAATAGTACAGAAGAGTTAAGACAGAGGTAGTTTGATGACATCCTGTTTAGAGATTAGGTTAGCCACAATGAGTACTGGAGCAATGGAGGTGGTAAAGGAATGGGGAAGAAGGATAATGCAAAGTTGGGTTGAGGCGGTGGTCAATCGAGGAGGACTTTGTAGGATGGCTTTGAAGTAAATGCTGAATAAAGAGAAACTTGTAAGCCTACACTTTAAGAGACACAAATTGCATCTAACTACTACTCAAACGGAGCCAAGTAGGAATGCGTTATGCATGATTTTGTGTAATGTAATTTGTATTCAGTTAAGACAGGCTGAATTAATCTGATGTTATTATTTCTATCTGAAATGAAGCTACCTGTAAAGCCATACTTTAATGTTCGTAATTTGAATCTTTTGTGGCCTAGGACTTCATAGTAAACGGAGCATAAAAGCAAGCAGTGTGCACAATGCTTGCTTTTGTTAGATTTCAATTTCAATGTCTGGCATGAACCATGAACATGTTCTGAGAAAAATTGGATTGCATCTGTAAAGTTATTAGTCACTGTGACGGGTTTTTAAAGGCAATAAACGATACAATAGGATCCATACATTCCTCTCCTCGTACAAGTTTAGTATGTACATGTTCAACCAACTGGGTGTCTTAATATATATATATATATATGCATATGGCATTTTGCTCTTTTCCTTTGCATAGATCTACAGCAGTCCAGTTTCAGAAACCTACAGAAGAATCAACGAATGGCTGAAAAACTGTCAGCAGCATTCGTCAAAATCCGTTAAAGCCAGCCATGTTTCACAAGTATCAAATCAATCCAAAACGGATAAAGCATTTACAGGTAATTTTTAATACTGCAGTTTAAACTTTAATTTACTTCACTGTAACGAAAAGTTGGTCGCTAAACGATGAGGACCATCATAGGCCATAACTTATATTTTGATTTGAAGAATTTTGTAGCCCTGCATATGCTGTTTTGAAATCAAATATAAAAGTTAAGACATAATTTTTTTCTTTTGATTCTAAACAGCAATATGTGATTTTCACATATGAATACAATGCATGCATAAATAATTACATGTACCTAGGTTATATTAGTTATATATGTATATAATTATATATCAGGGCATAACCTCGCTGCCTGTTCGCAGTGCCCTGTGATCACTTTCTCATGAATTAATTTATAAATATCAATATCAATATTTGTTTGTTCAAAGATAGAATTGACATAGATGCAAGTCTTTATAGTTGGTTTCTCCGGCCTTCTACAATCGGCCGTGGCCCAATTACGAAGCTTCGCCTATGTTGGACCAATACTGTAGAACATGTAGGAAATGCTGTTGAGAACTGTTTGTCTCAATCTGTAATACTGGTTAAATATCATCAGTTGCATCTCATTTTTCGTACAGGGCTGGAAGTGGCAACAAGTAATGATGTCTAGGTGGCTGGAGAAATGTGTGCACATTAGAGTTATTGCTGTATTCAGTGATTGAGGGTTTGATGTGTGAATCGTTGAAATAAAAGATGAGACGATCTTTTGTTAGAAATATCATTTGCTTTAATTTTTGGGATTTTGTCTAGCTATGCTATGTATGATCTACATAATTATGCTTTATTCTGTTTTAGAAGATAAAGTGAAACAAAACACAACGTCTGGCAACTTCTCTAAAACAGATGCCAGTTTGCACAGCCAAACAGGCAACATTTCCAATTTAAGGCCTAAACCAAATGAGCCACGCTTTATTGCAGCACTTGAGCCGAAAACGGCCAAAACTGGAAATGTTATACTTAAAGCTAATCACCAGAATAAGCATCGAAATACTGATTCGACTGAGAAGCGTGATGTTTCATTTCGACATGATAACCAAAGCTCAGCACCCAGAAATAATGATACGACAATACCATTCTCATCAAATTTTAATCATATGGTGAACACGACCAAACCATTTTATGAATCTGGTGTGAACAAGACTTCATCCGACTGGAGTTCTGAAACTCTTTCTATTGTAGAATCTGATAGAAGTTCGTACTGTACAGATTTCACGCCGTTTGAGCTGGGCTCTGCAGACAGTTATAGCGGAACATATCAGTTAGACCCTGTGTCAACTTCAGCTAGAGAATGCTCTCCAAGTGTCGGAAAGAATGTCTTAATTTCACACGTGATGATCAGTGACAGAATGCAAGGGAAGAACATTGCTCAGACTAAGGAATTTTCAGATGCTTTGTATGATTCTCGTGGAAATGAATTTGCATACAATAGGAGGAATGACAGGGGCAATTATAACTCAGGATGGAATACCAATTTTGAACAAAAATATAAGCAACAGAAACTTCAGGATAGATTAACAGATAAATTTCCGAACAACTTGACAGACTTTGAAGCGTCTTTACAAGCTTCAAAGACTGGTAGTGTCGTGACCGTCTTTATAGGAGATTCACAAAGGACACAGCAAGGTAATTCTCGGTTTGACACTATTACTAAGCAAAGCATAGGAGTGCAAAGCCACCTAAGATCTCAGAAAGCAATAGCTAATCCTGCCAATTCAGCAGATGATACACAGAATTTAAGAACTACTGGTAGAAGGGAAGCGAGGCATTCAGTGCAAGTTCCAAGTGAAACAAAATTGTTCACAAGTGACAGAAAACCGATAATGCCTCTTCGATACACGTCGCTTGAACATCCCTTGTCATCTCGGTTTTCAGATAAGGATCAACGTTTTTCGATACCAGCACATAAGAGTGGCTATAAAGGATCTTCAAATGAGGAAGACTCGGCGAAACATCAGCAGTTCAAGTCGGGACCAGTTCCACAAATACGAAGCGGGTCGCTATCGATAACTATTCGACCAAATCGCTTAACGGTGATGGATTACTTTAACAGAATTGATGATGTCTGGGATTCTTCTGGAAGAAGGGTGGAACCTACTCCGGAAGTGAAGGGAACAGTGGAACTCTCAAGGGACATTGAGTCAATGCATGGAATTGGTAAAGACACAGCTACTTCTGCTAAAGCCTTGGCTATTAGCGATGACATCAAAGGCTTGCAATCTGGTTCAGGTGATGATGTAAGTAATGAGTCGGAAGAGTTGGATGAATTTACAAAAACAGTTATCAAGGCAGATATTTCAGGAAAAGTCCTACAATCTCCTTTGAAAGCTGAATATCCTTCAAAACCAGAATATAACGTTTTGAAGCTAAGCAAGAATCTCAAACCTGAAATTTCAACACTACTTGCTGGTGTGCACAAAAGGTTTGCTGGAAAGGTGTTGGATGACAAAAATACTGAGTCAGATGATGAGAAGAACAGAGGCAACATGAAGGAACAGGCTACACTTGAATGCGATATTCCACTAAAATCAGTTCCTTCCATTCATGAAAGTCCTGAACAACCTGAAAACTGTCATTCTAGCCCAGGCTGGCATCATGGGAAATTAGCCTACAGCCCAGACAGGGATTTGCAAATGAAGTTCACCAAGAATGACGACAGATTTGGACATAATTCAGAATCCATGAAGTGTAAGTATGAGGATATGCCAGACACACACTTTAGGTCAAACTCTGAGAAGAAGAACTCTGAAATGAATTTATTAGCGAGTGACAGTGTTTCAAGAAATAACCGAGAGTACCAGTCTGTCATAAGAAATCACTCTCTTTCACCCAATTATAGATCTGGGGCGATCACAACACCCAATGGTTCTGCTGATCGAATAGGTCGAACATCAGATGATAGAATGCACATTGAAACTGCATCACCCGGGTCTATGCCTCCTGCTTCAGATGTTGTCTCTGATGGTTTGCACAGTCAAGTAGGACCGGAGAATGTCCAGCGCAGCAGAGCTAATAAGGCGAACGAAGAAGATAGCTTCCTTATCAGTCTTCTGAAAAGTCAAACACCAGACCTCCCAGCATTTGATATTTTCAGCACTCCTCCGCGCTTGCAATCACGAAATCTAGTTCAGACGTCTGACCTCACAATGCGATCCGGCTGTGTAGGCAATTCAGAGTATATACCTTTCAAATCTAGGACTGTTCAGTTAGACAGAGAGGCTGCCTTGAAATCAGCGCTCAAATCACCAAAGATGTTTGAACGAAGAATTTTACCAGATGAAGAGCCAAGCAGTCCGTTGACTCGTCGCATTTATGAATCTCGCAGGGAAGGCCGTTCAGTAGGTCACACCGAAGAATTCTATCAACAGAAATCCGAAGAGACGGAATATTCTAGAACATTGTTAAACGATTCACCTGATTCCCTTTCGTCCGTCTTCGTGGACGGTGGAGCAACGCCTGCAGCAATTCCAACATCTCAGAATCCAAAATCTGATTCCATGACACGTGACGAAGAAGACAATGTGCAACAACGCACCAATTGCTCAAAACCCTCAGAAAACTTTACTACAAATAATACGATGAAATATAGTGAACCAATGTACTGCGAGGAGCTCATTGACTTTCCTGAGAACCTTGTTATTGACCCACCAGAGTCTTTCAGTGACTTTACAATCATTCTGTGATATATTACCTTGCTTGTTATACTTGACTGCTCAGATGATGTAAGTGCAGTAAAGTTATCTAGAGGCAAAGCTTATTCGTTATGGTTCAGGCATTTAATTGGGTAATGTTCCCACTTACTGTTAATACAAGGAACTCATATCGTCATATGTACTGACATTTAACTGGTTTTCAAGGGAATCTGTAGCTCAGTAAATTGTGTAACTAATGCTAATGTTCCGTGCAGCATGCGTTGAAAGTACCTCTCAACTGGTCAACTGGTACCAGTTTGTCAAATTAGTCTGTAATAGTCCACGCAGTAAATGAAATGAAGCTGTAAGCTTCCACATGTGTTCTTATAAGTGTAAGAGAGCCATACATAGTTCTAAGTAATGTGAAGTTTATATATACAGCTTGTCACATAGCATAGGTAATTATCATTATATTTATCTTTGTTTGGCATCATACAATTTAAACTATCGAGTATAATATGTCTATAGGGAAATAGATTGAAGCTTTTAAATATAGAGAGTGGCTTTTGTTGTGTAAATTCATTTGCTTTGAACCTGTAATAAAAATGCAGTGATTAGAATATAACAGTACTTGCAAAGGAATTTGTTTTGAAGACATACTTGCTACATCTATTCTTCTGTCTTGGAGCTGGTGTGCAGCAAAGGGATAACAACTTGGTACAAATCCATGGCCTGGCTGTGATTGCCATTTTATTTTATTAACAATTGCCCTCTGCACACTTGTTCATGATCCTTCCAAGTTCGTGGTATCCTAAAGACTTTTCTTTTTGATCAGTCATGGGCCAGGAGCACCTCTAAGTAGAGATCTTGATGGGGTGCTATATAAATTCTGTTGATTGACTGAGGGGATATGGTATTGTAACGTGAAAGGCCAAGTGGGGATTAATAATCTAGAGTCCATTGATTTGCATGATAATGTCCCAATATATAGGGTGAGGCAAAAAAGACCCCCATACGTTTTTCCCAATATTTTTTGCCAAAAGTCAGAATTTTCAAATAAAATTTAATGGTCTGAAAAGCAATTCATATTTACGTATACCTCCCAAATTTAACCAAAATATTTCAAATAGAACAAGAGTTATTCAACTATAAGGGACATCACCCACTGCTTTTTGATGATTCAAAAACGTTTAACACTTTATTGCTAATAGAATGACCCCCTAAGTTTTTGCCAATATCTCCGTCAAAAGTGGGCATTTTAAATAAAATTTCACAGGCGGAACGGCAACTCATACCTACATATAACTACCCAATTTCATTAAAATATCTGAAACAAATCAGAAGTTATTCAACTCTTAGTGATGTCACCCACTGAATTTTGATGACGTATAACAGTTTTTTGCTAATATTTCCGACACAATTAAATATATTTTAATGAAATTCTATGCTCTTACAGGTAACTCATATCTACATCTAAGGGCCAAACGTTATCAAAATATTTAGAGCAGAGCAAAAGTTGCAGCACTTTTAGTGAGTTCACCTACTAAATTCTGCCGATTTAAACACGTGCAGCGCAACAAATATTCCCAAAAAAGTGCAACTTTTGTTGCGTTTGAAATATTTCAATAGAATTTGACCACAATATGTAAATATTAGTTGCCTTTGAGACTGGGAAATTTCATTACATAATATTTATTTGTGGCGGAAATATTAGCAAA
>JAQFXW010002101.1:0-13601 GCA_034693945.1 Dendrobaena attemsi
GTCTTCGCACTGGGAGCGCTTCTGAAGGGCAAATGCTGTGAGAGGCGCTTTATAAATTCACAAATACAATACAATACTGTGAACCACAGTTAGTTCAGGTTTAGCACAACAGATTCAGTTCAATTTGGAAAAGATTGAGCATGATTTTCCAGCTTCTTGGCCACATCGACATGGACACTCGTGAGTGGAGCGATGGAGTCCTGACGTATGCTGCTCGACAGGTCGTCAAGGAGCCACAGGAAGTGCAGTCCTGGATCATCTGTGATGGTGACATCGATCCGGAGTGGATCGAGTCGCTCAACTCTGTTCTTGACGACAATCGTTTGCTGACAATGCCGTCTGGTGAACGAATCCAGTTCGGACCAAATGTAAACTTTGTATTTGAGACACACGACCTCAGCTGTGCTTCACCTGCAACCATCTCTCGCATGGGAATGATCTTCCTCAGGTATCTTGTTGTTTAAATATAATAATTAAATGTGTTCTGTTTAATTGTATCCAGTTTATTCCTACTTTTCTTCAGTGAATGTTGACTATTCGACTTTTCTTCTATTTCTGTTGTCATTCTGAGATAGATTGACTTTTCACTTTAACTGGGCCTGGTTTGGAAGTGTGTGTGTGAGTAGAAGAGACCTGAAGGAATGCTATAGATAGATCGATAACTATGGTAGTTAAGTTGTTTGTGTGAAACTTAACGTGTTTTCTTACAGCGATGAGGACACAGATGTTAAAGCTTTGATCGCACGTTGGCTCTTTACTCAAGAGGAGGAGGATCGAAATGTACTGCAAGGGTGGATTGAAGACTATTTCTACAGAGCACTCGAGTGGTACCAAAAGCAGGTTAGGGTTTCCGTATTTAATTGACTGATCATACGAATTGTAAACTATAAACAATTGTAATTTCTCAGCAATATACGCAATTGCATCAATCTTGATCAAATCCAATCTACTTGGATACTGTTGGATGGGTTGTCGATCAGTCTTGATCAAAATTATGTTGTACATCGTTCTCCTCAAAGCTACTGTTCTGTTTGTCTTTTTCTGAAAGTTCTAAATATTCTTGTTCTGTGGCTTTGGCTTTAGAACGCACTGAAAATTGGCAGCTGGATAAGAAACATATATGAGCCAAATAGTACTTTCAACTGTAATGTGGTAAAACTGCTATATCTGTGCTGGCTGTATCTTTTCTTGTCGCTTGTCCTACTTGTGTTGTTTTGAAATAGTTTAATCTTTGAAGTGCATTTGTGTTTGCCTTCTCTGTTTGATTGGGAATAGAAATACTCAAAGGATATTAAATTTGCTCTGTAGGGCGATTACGTTATGGAAATAAGTTTAGTGGGAGCAGTGTTGAATGGGCTTTCACATTTCCACGACGTCCGTGACAGAGCGGAGTTTGCAATCTGCCTAATCAGAGGTCTCGGTGGAAATCTGACAGAAGCATCGCGTGAGGAATTTGCAAAGCAGGTTTGTACCAGCAGTTTAATTATCCCTTCAGGCAATTATCTGAGTTTGAACATCATTATTTGAGATTCACAGAAATTTACATAGAGCCCCTTCAAGATTTTCTACTCAGAGGCACTTCCCCAAAGACTAATTAATGTAAACACAAAGCTGACTGATGTGAAGTTAAATATCATTACGTACAAAATAAAACATAAGTTTCAAAACAGTGCGCATTGCACAATAAACTGAGGCCGTCCCTCGCAAACACGTAAAGTCAAATCAGTTGGCAGCTGACAAATGGTGCCGCTGTTCAGAGTTAGGAATGCACACTGACACACACACCTACACACACATATATATGCAGTATATAAAATGGTGCTTTGTAGAGCTGACCTTCAATGGGTATGATGCTTCACCTATTCTGTTGTAAGATGAATATTTTCTTATTGCTTATGGGTGTTTTCTTATAGGTCTTTCAGATGGTGGGGGAGAGTCCGCCTGACCCTCGCCGACCCCTTGATACTTATTACGACAAGCAAGCAAAACGACTGATCGGATATGCTGATCAGGTACCACTCATCGCCATTGTCATCATCATCATCATCATTTTCTTTTTCGATATATCAGGACAATATAACACCTTCACCAATCAATCAATTTTCATTAACTGATTGTACAAATTGACAATTGTTCAATTTGTTACTGATAACAGCAAGGTTTGTGTTGTGTCCCAGCATTTAAGAAAACTGTGAAAACTGCAAATGATAGCACGACGACGATTGACGTCATCTAAACTAATTGTTATTGTCCATTTGTCATTGTTATCCTGCTGATCATTGTCATTACAATCATGGCCTTAATTCTCGTTATCATTCAATTGTGGATGAATATGTGGCACGATATAATTTGTAGTAAAATTCTGAAACAGGTCAAAGAAACGCTGACACTTGATGACTTTACGAACATCAACAGCCAGCTTCCGGTCATACAAACAGTTGATGTCCAGCGCTTTATCGATAGCTTCAATTCCTGGCTTCATCCGGAAAACCGCCAGCCATTCATTGTTGTCGGACCAGAGGGTTGTGGAAAAGGGTAATTTTTTGACAAAAGAGAAATTATGTTTGTATGAAATTTGTGCTATTTCTACCATTTTCGACGAAGAACTTCCTCCAAAAAGTTCTTCCTGGCTATGCCTCTGCATCAACACTTATCTTGTTGTTGTGTTTTCAAGGTAGAGTTTTGCCAACATTTCCGCATCACATTTCTTTTCTTGATAGACCAAATTGATCAACGTAATTGAATATAATATAATCTATTAATCTAGCCAGGTTTTCATCCATTATTGTAACACTTGTGACTCAATTACTGACTTTTACCTCCTATACAGCTTCGATGTTAAGCTTTCATTTAATTTTGGTTTTTAAATAGTTGTCAGCAATCTGTATTCACTTATAATGTAATCACCATACAAAATAAATTTAATGTTGCTAAAGTATTTTATTCAGCCATTTAATGAATTCATACTTGCAACAATCTGCACGCCTTCCAGCGCAATGAATTTAATGAATTAATCAATGGTTGGCATTTTTTTCTTCAGTCAATCAATCGAAATTTACATAGTGCAAAAATCTGCAAGACCCCTACTAAAATCTTAGCCATTGTTCTTAATATATAGGTTGCTTCTGAGGCACTGTTTCCAGCAACTGCGGTCTACACAGGTTGCGGTGATCCACTGCAGTGCGCAGACGAATCCGTCTCACATTCTGCAGAAACTCAGTCAGATGTGCATCGTAATAAGCAGCAACACTGGGCGCGTCTATCGACCAAAGGACTGCGAAAGACTGATCCTCTACCTTAAGGATCTCAATCTACCAAAGCCAGACAAGTGGGGAACCAGTCAGATCATTGCTTTTCTGCATCAGGTAAATAACCGTATAGGCTTTAGAAAAATGTACTTTAGATTTAAGGTATTTATATGTGTACACTACAAACGTTCTATGTTTGTATCTTTACAGCCTCTTGCAGAAGTCTCAGCTAGTGTAGAGAAATCTTAGATGTGGTGACGTACACAGTTTCCAGTTTGCAAATACACTGGTTACCAGCATGCTGTATTTAGGTCTCTGAGCATCTTACTTGAGAGGTCCTATATGAAATTTGTTTTAATGTATGAATGAATGAAGAAAGTAGCAACCAAAATAGAATTTGATGTAAGGAAAACAACTTCTTTGCCTTCATGAAATTATAGGAAAACATCCAGCCTTGATGCGGCTGGAGACACCTATGATTGTGATGTTACCACGCTGATGTAGCCTGTTGTAGATTTGCATCGACCCAGTGGCTTAGAATGATGTTGGTTTTTGGTTTCTAGGTTCTAACTTACAATGGTTTCTATGATTCAAACCTGGAGTTTGTTGCGCTTGAAGGCGTGCAGATTGTTGCAAGTATGAATTCAGGGAACTCGGTTGGTCGCCATCAGTTGACTTCACGCTTCACTTCAATTGTTCGTCTCTGTTCAATCGGGTGAGTCCACTGGCATTAAGACATGGTTTAGCTGGCTGATAGCTAAACATTAACCACGTGTAGCGGCTATTTGACTCAGCTAATCAAATTAGCCATTCATATTTGCTGATCTAGTTAAGGCTATGAAATTGTAAACAAGTTGATTTCTTAAAGTCATGATCTAAACTGTAAGTCTTTAAATTGCTTTAAGTGATGTTTTAGGGTATTTTGCTTTTGCCTAAAGTTGGTTATCCAAAATCAATTCACGGACACTGAACAGTTGTGATCTGTCAAATTTCTTACAGCTGCACTGGAATTTAAACCTTGCATGCAACATTAATAGGTCTTGGCATTTTTTGCCTATGATATCTTTTAATTGCTTTCTTAAAAGTTGTAATGTTGTACAGTTCTTCAACTCTACTGGAGCTTACCAAAATTTAATCTGGATGGTTGGAAAAGGCTGGAACCTTCATAGTTGCATAGTTTGTCAATGATACGTTTTTCAGATACCCAAGCCATGACCAGCTGCAGGTCATCTATTCTACTTACTTGACTCCAATTATGCAACGCCAGCTGTCGAAGCATCCTGTCTGGAGTCATAAGTCAAAGGTTTCGGCCCTTGCCAGCTCCATGATACAGGTCTACGAACAGGTCCGGTCAAAGTTTACAGTGGATGACTACAGCCACTATCTATTCACCCCGCGCGATCTGACGCGGTGGGTGATGAGTCTCTTGCGGTACGACCTGGCGAGAGGACAGAAGGACACGAGTGGGGACGAGGTGCTTGTTGTCTGGGCCTACGAGGCCCACCGTCTCTTCAGAGACCGTCTGGTGGGCGAAGAGACCATGGTCAAGTTTGACGGTATTCTTATGACGGTCGTTCGAAATGACTGGTCGGCTAACATCGTGGACAGACTCAGAGGTGTGTTAACATCTGAACAGTTTGCTTAGACATTGACTTGTTCGTGTTAAGTAATTTGTACTCATAGATTGTCTGGTACATAAGAGGGGAGGCAGACGAGTCGAAAAGAGAGGAGATTAATATGCAATATTTCTCAAATGGAGCCTTTTTGCATGGATTATGACTGTAATCAGATGTTAATGTAGACCTTATACTAATTGTATAGAATTATTTTATTGTCAGCACAGAAATATTACAAGTATTTAATAGTCTGGAGTCATAAGTCAAAGGTTTCGGCCCTTGCCAGCTCCATGATACAGGTCTACGAACAGGTCCGGTCAAAGTATTTATTTGTTAAATGATCGGATTCTAATACAAGTTCGCTCACAATCTTTTCTTTTCTGTTGTGCATTGTACAGATGATTTCTACGTGACCTGGGGCGGTCATGGGGGCAAGAATGTCAAAAGTTCAGGCGGTGTTCCATTGCCTTCAACTGGTCGACCTCTGGGAAGACTCGGCGGAGAGGACTTCCAGGCAATAGTAGAGAAAGGCCTTCTTCAGTACAGTGAGTTTCAAAACTGTTAATTAATTGTTTCATTAAAAGTTATTATTAGTAATATGCGGAGGGTTGCAGGTTTTAATCTACCTCCAGCCACTGGGGGTAGAAGCGTTGAGCAAGTCATTTACTTGCAAATGCTCTGTGTGGTGGGAATAGTATAATGGAAAACGGATAAGACATTGGTCTGAAGAATATAACATCTAAGATCGAGTCCTGTACTAGACTCAACCTTATTTTGCCAGATGGTGTAGTTAACGAGGAGGACAGGAGGTGCTTCAGTGTTCATGAAGAGGTGCTCTACAAATCTTTCAAATGAATGAATTAATGTTTTAAAGATACAAGATGTAACGATGTGAATCGTAAGTGCACGTGATTCTATATTGTGACTGTATGGCTTTGAACTTGCTAGTTTTTGAATTAATTGATCGATGAGATTGTATTGTATTTTCGTTTAATAACACAAACTTCGATCTGCTGATTGCCTTGACCTCTTTGTTCCATGTGTCCCACGATGGCTCAGACTCAATCCTTTGCTAGCACATGTGTCCCTCTCTGTGGAATTCAATTCCCCCTCGTCTTCGCTCAACTTTTCTCACTGTAAGTGTTTCTACGTTTTTCCCTCATCTCAAACCTATCTCTTCTCTCGGGGGTTTTCGGATTGGAAGCGCTTCTGAAGGGCAAACGCTGTGAGTAGTACCCTGTAATTTACAAAATACAATACAATACAAAATGACCAATCAGACTTATAAGAAAAGGTGACTAAAATGATGTACAAGATGAATGAGCAAGGTGATATGCAAGATGTTTTGTTTACTTTTCTTAAGGTCGAGAGCATCGTGACCTTGATATCATCGTTTTCCAGGAGGTCCTTGATACCGTGGCTCGGGTCGATCGAGTCCTGACGATGCCAGGGGGTTCTCTGCTGATGGCAGGACGAAGTGGAGTTGGTCGGAGAACTGCGGTGACCCTTGTCTCTCATATGCATCAGATGGAGTTGTTTTCCCCGAAAATAACTCGAGGCTATGGAATGAAGCAGCTGAAAAACGACCTTAAGACAGTGAGAATTACATACATATTCATAAATCTGTTGTAATGTTTATTAATTCACATTTTATCTTGCTATTTCACGTTAAACAAATTGCAATATTAATAACCCCACAATGCCCACAGGGCCTGAGCATCTTAGCCATTCCTGTATCAGATTTAAAGTAAGGTAACAAAGTAACTAACCAAACAGTTGTATAAAGACTATTTTTAATGGTTTAGAACAGCAGTTCCCAACCTGTGGTCCGCGGACCACTGGTGGTTCGTGGGCATGTTCCAGGTGGTCCGCAAGCAGGTGGTGGGAAAGAAAATTTTTGTAAAGGAATTTTTTTAACTGAATGTTTTACATTTCTTCCCATTTGAAAGGCAAGAAACTGTCGGCATGTTGACTAAAAAAGGCGATCAACTAAATTTAGGAGATGGATATCAAATTTTCAGATGAAAATTGGACGAATTATTAAAGAAAAGATCATCATTTGTGTATGAATTTCGAGGTCCGGTGGTCGAAAATTCTTGTGGTGGTTGAAATTTGTTTGCGGTGGTCCGCAACGCCAGCGAAAACTTTCTAAGTGGTCCGTGAGTCCCAAAAGGTTGAGAGCCGCTGGTGTAGAAGACTATTGTATGTTTTATACAGTTTCATGTCTGACTCGCTTTGCTATTAATCAAATTCCTTATCTCAAACTAATTACACCTACCTCGCATGTATGTATCATTCCCAAGATACTGCCGTCTCTGCTTTTCTCAGTGAATTTCTATGGTCATTTGAGACAAAATCAGGGTCCTCTTATCCAAAAGCACAGTAGGCACTGTGTTTAAGTTATACAAACTTCATAGGGACCTACGAAAGTAAAAAATCATGCTTTTAAAGAATTTGGCCTGAAAATGGGAAAAGGAATTAGAAATTTAATAATCTAAACATCTTGACGTTTGCACTGAACAGGTGTGCTATATTATGCAAATTAACTTCCATGCAATGTTGCATAAGTTGCTAGTCGTTTCTCCATCTCAGTAATAAGTCTGTCTATATAGTTGGGGCCTACGAAAGCAAGAGAGTGTCTAGGGCCTATGATGACCTTAAAACGGCCCTTAAACAATTTAAAGCTTTAAATTAAGTTTGTGTTGGATTATGCTTCACTTGTTAATAGGACGGTGTTTTATTCTGATCCAAATGAAAAATTCTATAAATAAGATTATTTGAATGGAAAACTACCTTGTGACTTACCTTGGTGCCATTTTCTTCCACTAGGTGATGCAGCAGACTGGAATTGATGACCAGCAAGTGGTCCTACTGTTGGAAGACCATCAATTCCTTGAGCCTCAATTCCTTGAGCTCATTAACAGCCTGCTCTCAGCCGGGGAGGTTCCTGGACTATATACACCTGAAGAATTGGAACCCATTCTGGCTCCACTCAAGAATCAGGCTTCAGAGGCTGGCTTTCGTGGCACCATCTTGCAGTATTTTGCCTCTCGTGAGTTAATTATATTTGTGGCTTTAGGGATATAACTGATAACGGTTTTAAAATTGAGTTTCACTGCTGCTGGATGATGGTGATAGTCACTCTTTCTGAATGGACTTATAAATGACATTTCGTTATTTGTTAATTTGCAAGCTGGTATCGTACTAAGTTTGTTGGAAGAAAGTTACAACTTTATATGGGACTTGTGTGAAATTGATTTGATTGTATACGTGTGTAAGACTTTTAACTACAGACCCTGTAAGTTACACAACAGCAGTTTGTGACTTACCATTCGATATGATTTTATTATTTATATATAGGAATACAGACAAATCTCCATATTGTTCTCATCATGGACTGTTCAAACAGCAAGTTCATAGTCAACTGTGAGAGCAATCCAGCTATCTTTAAGCAGTGCTCCATCCAATGGCTTGAGAGCTGGACCAGGCTAAGCATGGGGAAGGTAAGTTTGTTACAGTATCTTAACTAAGGTCTCCTCAAGACTTTTTTTGACCAGTCTTGGGTCAGGAATGCCTCTGAGTAGAAATCATATGTGCTATGTAAATTGTTTTGATTGATTGTATCCAAGGGCCGATTGGTAATGTTTCGGCCATTCTGAGTTCGGAACATTATGTGCTAGATGCCATAAGTGCAATCAGTATTGCTCACATATAGCACTGAGCAACCTGTTCTAAGAGATTTGCATATGTTCTGTGCTGCATCCAAAGACTTAACCAAATTTTGGTATACTAAGAATTTAGTGCACCAGGCATCCTTTATGCTGTGTCCTTAGGGAGGTCCAGAAATCTCAGGATTCCATTCTGTGTTGCCTTGCCATTTTATTTATGTGATATTTCTACTGGCTTCTTTGTTTATGCTTGTATCCAAGTATTTATATAGCTCACTTTTTTTAACTTGGTGCTGTGATACTAAGGTTACTGTTAGCTTTCTCCAGAAGGGTCATTACTGAATGGCGGAATGGAATAAAATGTGTGCAACTGTGCATCCTTCTTTATTAAAACAATACGAAAGTACTAATTTTCACCTCGAACATAGGCCTTGAACTATTTACAAAACTTGAAGTGGTGTGGAAATAGATGTAGTTGCTTCACCTTGATCGAATACAAGAAACATTGCTCATTATTAAAATAAAGAACTAACTGGAAGAAAACTAATGAAATTGTGACTAGACGCTGTTGACCTGCCATTTTCATCAGTAGGGGTGCCTTAATTGCTCTGTTATATGCTGGGAACCACTGATCTAATTCTGAGTTTGCAAATATACATAGATTCAAGATGCGACTTTTTGGTACCGCCCGACAGGATTTATGCCTCTTTTTCCCTTAGTTCAATCGACTATTATTATTTACTGTCCATACATATATTGTGACCTAACCATTTATCTAAAAATAATGATTCTCAATTCTCTTTTTGGTGATGGGCATAATTATAGTTATGCAGTTTATCTTGTTAAAACTACAGTTGCAGAATTAAACATTGGCCAAACATCTTCTTTAAGCTTAGATAGATAGATTTTTCTTTGAATCAGTTCTTGAGTGCCAGTGACCTATTTTCTGCTTTTCTTAAAGGACTCATTTGAAAAATAAAACAAATATTAATCGCTTCATTATACAGATTCCTCTTTTGTTGCTGCTCAAATTGCATAGTCCAAAACCAAAAAAGGGAGCAAAGGTAAAATATAAAATAGGTGATTTAGGACTGGTTTTAAATCCTAACCATTTGTATTTGTTGCTGTTTGAATTTCGTTTCTCAAGGTATTGTTACTTTGTTTACAGTTGAGTTATGTTAGCCATTCTAAGAATTCTACTAACATACGATGATGATGAACTTGGGTATGATTATGATTATGATGATGGTGATGCTAAGCTACACTGGTGATGTTTCTGGTGGTGTTATGATAGCAATAAAGACATGACATTAGTTGGAATAGAATTGGTAATGATGTTAATGATGGTAATAATAGAATTTTTTGTCGTCATTATGATCCACAATGATGTGGGATTTACCAATTATGCTTGCATGTTTGGAAAACACCAGAGTTGGTAAAATAAGGAAAAAAGGAGTCAATTTTTGAAAATGTATTAAGAAATGTGAATCAAGCCAGTTCCTATTCATTTTGCTTACATAACTTGAGAACAACCAAATTCATAATTGGTTTGAGGTTAGCTACTAATTTAGTGTTTACATTACAGTTCATTAAGATTAAGATTTTTAGTTTCAAAGTTTTGGCTGCATTATTCTAAGCTGAAGCATTAATAATTGTAATTGCTAACTTGTGTAATATGTAATAGTAATCATATTTATTGCACCGATTCTAACATTTCAGCTACCATAATACACTCTGAGGACTAGTGCCATAGAAACTTGATAAATACTTATCTTATCCAAGACCTGACCCTTACTTTTTATTAACAGACTCTTGTGCATTAATACCCAAAGTAATATATTAAAGTATTAATCTGTTGTACGCGTTCTTATATAAACTAAGTGTGGTGACCGTTGAATCTTACAGTTACCACAACTGTTGATGTCTCGTCCACGGAAATCAGAAAAAGATTCGACCGACAAGAAGCCTAAAGTTGAGCGCAAGATGTCGGGAGGAGATGAGCTGGTCAAGGGATTCCTTCAAGTTCACGACAGCGCTGCAGCTAACAGCAACGCAGTGGCCACTCCTAGAAGGTTCATGGCTTTCCTTAGGACCTACGACCAGCTGTACACCACGAAAAAGGAGACAATTGAAGTGAAACAGAAGCACTTACAGGTACGCATAATCAGATAAACTGATGTATCAGTACTTTTACAACCAGCTGCACGTATATTTCCCAGTGTATTTTGGTACATGCTTGTCGTTAGAGTCTTTATATTAAACGATATTCAAGAATTATTTTACTGCAGCAAACGTGGTTCTAAATTGAGGAACCATTTCTGTTTGCCTGTCTTTGCTATGTCTAGTTAGACAATGCTCATTTATAAGCTGGTGCTTTGCGCTTAGCTTTACTGTGATGCTTTATTTAAAATTGAGTTTACGATTATGATTACTGCCTAACACTGTTCTAGGCTGGTGTTTCCAAACTGCGTGAGGCGAGAGAGGTAGTCGACAAACTGAAGAAGAAAGCAGCTGATCAGAAAATACTGTTAGCTGAAAAACAAATAGAGGCAGAAGGCAGCATGGAAGAAATAACATCCACTCTCAGGGTAACTAAACCCACCTCACTTACCCTCTCCGACTTCTTAGATTCTTTGCTAGATAACAACCATTGGGGTAACACTGAGCTGTTGATTGATTGATTTATTTATTTATTCACCGCCCCTTCAAGTCTCCATACTACTCAGAGGCGGTCCTGACTACAACTCGGAGGTGTGTCGGAGTTTACACGCCGAAGCGCCACGAGCAATTGTAGTGAAGGACTTGCTCAAGGTCCTTAGGCAGCAGGTGGGATTTGAACCTGCAACCCTTCGATTGCAAGGCGGCGACCTTCGCCACTACACCACCACGCCCCACGTGTTGATGCTGCACTCTGAGCCACCAGAGTACAGACAAAGGGTGAAAGGGGATATGCATTATATGCAATACTGTGCAATACAAAGTTCTGAAGTGCATACACTACCATTATGAAGGAGCGTCGATAGCACTGAGAAATTGTCAATGAAGAATTTGCTCCAGGTCCCTACACAGAGACTTTCTCGGACGAGACTCAAACCCGAGCTCTTTGCATCACCGACTAAGATGACCAACTATCCAGACAAACCATTTGCCCCACAATATTTAGTTGCTTTTCAAGGGTTATTATATTTTAATAAATAAACATTGATTCTAGACCTCAATGACATTGACTTTTATTTGTTTACAATGTGCCTGAGATGGGAGTGATGATGTGTAAACTATACAGTTGCAATGACAAATTCTGTTTTGGTGACAGAACATCAGCAGGATTATAGCCGTTAGGGTAATATTTTGCTGACATTCTGAGTTTGTTTACGATTCATAATTGCAAGTTGGCAGAAGCTTATTTCCGGTGATCTAGCCTCCACACTTTACTGTAGTATAGACTTCGCGTGTGTTTGGCTAAGCATGTTGGTTTGCTTTTGTTTTTCCAGAATGCCGGAACGCACAAAGGTGAGATGGAAGATCTGAAAAAGAAGGCAGATACAGAGAACAAGAAGCTGGAAAAACGGAAGGCCGAGATTGACAAGTCGCTTGCCGAGGTCGAACCTCTTGTCCGTGAGTCAATGGCTGCGATCGGAAGCATAAAGAATGAGACACTGGGAGAGATTAGATCTCTTAGAGCCCCACCAGACACCATCCGAGATATTCTGGAGGGGGTTCTGCGCATGACTGGTCGCTCGGATACATCGTGGGCTGCCATGAAGTCGTAAGTATCAATTTAACCTCATTGTAATTACTGTGGTTTTGTTAATACATAATCGTTACATGACTTGCCATTGTTTTATGGCACAGCATGTTAAGCAGAGCGTACATAAAAAGGAATACCTGATGTGTGTGTGTGTAAGTTTGTATGTATCTGGACTTTTAAAAAGCACATTTTAGGAATCCTTTGAAGATCATGTCAACTGCTACATTGCAGAACTTTGTTGTATGCCATGTAAGCCAGTATGGCCTGTTAAGTTAATAGCTCTGGGGACTTGTTAAACAGAATGATCCGTAAATTGGGAGTGTCTTATGGATTTCACATTGTATCACTACTGTACATTCATTTAGTGATATTTCCTGAAGTATATTGTATAATGTATATTTGCATGTACGTATGATAGCAGACAAGTTGTTGATAGACTCTTCCAAGAACCTATGAAAGACACTCCTCTAGAGGTGTATGAAATAGCAGTTGTACAAGTAATTGAACAGACTATTTGAATGTAGTCTCGAATAGCAAAATAAATATAAATAGTAGGTAGTAGCAAAAGGAGGTTATCAATGTGCTCAAAAATGATGTTTTAAATGTGAATAAAAAATTAAATAAATAATTTTAAAGTTGTATTTTAATTCACTTATCAGCGGTTGTTGAGCCTCCTGAGCTTTGATTGTGATTTCTGGATGTCTGTAATTGTTCCTAGACAATTTACTGATTGGGTTATAGTTACAAAGACTAACTTTTTAAAATCCTTTTGACAGATTCTTATCGGAGCGAGGTTGTAAAGAAAACATCCAGCATTTCAATGTTCGATCGATCAACAGGGAGACGAGGAAGTCAGTGGAAGAACTCGTTAGAAAGAAACGCGAGTCATTCGATCCGCAGGTCTGTCTTTAATAAGTTTATAATTTATAGCGGAATTCCTAAACGTTTCTATTCCAATTAAAAACTACTACTTCCACTTGGCACTTTCACCACTACTGTTATTACTACAAGTAGTTCATTTATTAAACATTCATTTACACTACAAGGTGCAAAGAGTTATAACAATTAAATAGATGAACACTCCATTGTCTTCTACACAGCCACGTCTTTAAGACTACCAGTAACTGAATCGGTTGTTCTGATTAATTTCTTGGTTTAATCCACTTGTATCCTAAGAAGTTTTTCCATTTTGTAGGTTTATATGTCATTCAATTCAATTTCAATTCAATTCATTTAGTGCTTCCAGGCAAAAGTAAATGTGACATTGACAATTATGCAGTTATGTGTACAGATATTTGTTTTCACATGATATTTGCAACGT
>JAQFXW010002102.1:0-13600 GCA_034693945.1 Dendrobaena attemsi
GCTGAAGCGCTTCGGCGTGTAAAACTCCGACACACCCTCGGGCTGTAGTCGGGACCACCTCTGAATAGTAGTGGACTAATCACCTAATCCTGTATGTATGTGTGTATAGAAATACACACATACTTACAGGAGGCACCAACTCTGATTACCTCTTTCAGCCAAAAGTCTTTCTTGCAGTGACAGATATTCAAAAACATGAGCCATCATGTCATCATTCAGACAATTGATTGGCGAATGGGTGTTGGTGGAGGTAGTAGACACTTTGTCATCACTACTCGACAGTAGTATCTGTTTTGTATCAACTGAACTACCGTCCTCCAACTGTACATGACTTCCATCAACTGAGGCACCATCCCTCCTCGCATCTGCTTCATCAACAGCATCTGCACTCTGTACAAAGAAATGCTTGAATCAATTCTAAACAATGTATTGTTAAGAATGTCAATGAAATAGAATACCATGAGACATATTAATTGTATTTATTAATCATACCACTACCTAATCCCAATTCACAAAGTGCTCAACTGTTGACGGAAGTACATGCTCCAGGACCCGACATGGTAATCATCTCATTCCAGCAAATATATGAGAACTCAAACTAACTGGTCACCATATAAAAATTATGCTCTATTTAAGCAGAAACAATGGATGAACATCACATCATGACAGTAATTAAGGAATATATCAAAGAAATTCTGCTTCCTTCACCAACAGTAAAGCGTCATCATGTCTTTTATTGTCAACTCATTCACAGTGCTCCCAAGAGGTTCCTGAAAGGTGCCATATCCATTTTCTTATGCATACTAACACCCAAATCACTATTAAATGTTAGCCATAGATAACACAGCTCAACCAATTAATCAACCATAATGATAATAATAATAATAGCGACAATTTCTAGGGCGCCGTAACACAGCCATGCCATTACAAGGGTGCCTATCAGTACTAACCAATAATAAATTAATCAACCATCTACCAATAATCAATTAATCTGCTAGTAATCAGTTTGACAATAATAAGGTTGTTTGCTTTCTAAAACAGCTGACTTACGAAATGTTGTACATCAAAGATAATTATAACTGACCTTCTGTTCTTGATCCTGTTCAGTCTCTCCTCTACTCGACTCTATCGGCTCAAAGATTTTCCTACGATAGAGACTAACATGAAGAGTCCTAGAAACATTAATATGGTAAATGATAATGATTAAAATGCTGATTTTTAAAGGTCCCACAAATATCTTTAACACAGGTTCCGTAGTAGACCCAGAACCACCTATCTCTTAATAATAACATAAGTAAGAAAGTAAGTATACTCTTCATTAACCAATCGATCCATGTTGGTGTGTACATAATACCCACATATCTTATAGAGAATCGCCCTGATTGGCGGAACTTCAACAAGAATAATTTGTATACAGCAATGACTTAACCATAAATGTAAGAAGAATGCTATAGTAAGTTGACATGAATTCCAGGTGAAGTCAGCCTAAATTCTGCATGGTAAAAACCTTAAGAGGAACCTGTTCTCTAAGGTTGGGTTGCTAATTATTCTTCGAAGCGTCCTTGTAACGGCACCATATAAATTGTCATCGTTATTATCATCATCATTAGTAAAGCTCTCTATGAGAACTAGTATGCAATAAAACACTTAGCATTTTTGGGCTAATAGTAACCACAGTGAACACCTCATAAAACTTTTCGATACGCAAGTTGAAATATTGTTGTTGGCGTTTAATACCCATTTTGAAGTTCAGATGTAAGCAAATAATGTTCAGATAAATGAGAGCCTCATCATTGATAAGCTCATGCATGCATATTGGGAGGGGGGGGGGGGATTTCATCTATTGCCTCAAAGAGGCAATAGTGAAACAGAATGGTCACATGGTCTAATTATATAAATGAAATAACACAAATGAGATATGAGAACAAATTTGGCCACACTACCGTCCATATAGTTCAAGTTCATCTTCACTAGATTCAATTGCTGCTTTGGCTCCAATTTCATCAGAAAATGAAACAACGGCACGACTGTGAAACAAAGGAAACAACACTTCAAGATTTAAAGAACCTTTTCAAAGCCTATTAGACGGTGTTGTTGTATAGGCAGGGCCTAGGACAGGATTTGGAGGCCCAGGGCCACAACTAATTTTCGAGGCCTTTTTCAAATGTGAGGTGCTTCTGCTGCGGAAGCTTCCGTCAAAAAAGACTTCCAAAATTGCTAATATGGCTGCAGCTTCTGCCATCATGATTCAAGATTGCTTATACCGTGGAAGATTCGGCCATCTTGAATTTGCTTCGATCTGACAAAATTATTTAAGACGATACAAACCCTAACCCTACTCGACCCTCACGACGGGTACCCTGACACCTAACTGACCCTCATGACGTATAGTCTGTACCTAAACTGACCGTAACCGAGCTCGTGACAAAAAACTGTAACGGCCACTATTTTAGATATGAAAGTAGTAAGGCCTATCACGTGGTCCGTAATACTTTGTTCATTGGTTCCGCCTCAGAACCTAATTATTTTTCTGTACGTGAAGGTTCTACCGCAGAAATTTACCCTTTTCAAATATCTTTTAAAAACTCAGCAGAAAGGTTCAAATCATCCTTTGCATCTTAAAAGTCACAAATCTATCGACATTTATTTATTTATTCACACATTTCTATACCACCCCTTAAAGTCTCCTACTACTCAGAGGCGGTCCTGACTACAGCTCGAAGGTGTGTCGGAGTTTACACGTCGAAGCAATTGTGAGTGAAGAACTTGCTCAAGGTCCTTACGCGGCGGGTGGGATTTGATCCTGCAACCCATCGGTTGCAAGGCGGCGACCTTCACCACTACACTACCGTGCCCTAATGCTTTGATAATTTAAAATTGACATTCATTTTATGGTTAATTTTTTCAAATTGACTAAATGTTGTTAAAACTATTTTAAAGCACATAGATTAAATATCAATTTCATACGTTAAAAAAAGCCCCTTAATTTTGCTCGTCGGCCTCATTGCGCTCGAATTCGTCCAATCCATATTCATTTTCTACACTGCCCCCCAAACTTCAAATCCTGGCTACACCACCGTTCTAAGAGACTAAGAAAGTAAGAATATAATCAGTATGGTATAGTGTTCTGTGTAGGCTACACTATCTACAGTGAATCGGATGATAGAACAATATATCCATACTAATTATTAAAACATAAGTTAGATTTGAATGTTTGACTTACGACGAGCAACGAGTTACGACAGGGTTTAGACTGTTGAGTGTTGACAACTTTTCAATTTGACAACTAATTCGGCCTATAGATTTACGAAAAATTTGTTTACAGTTTGTAATTATTTTACTCAACGATTTCATCACGAAATAATTAGAATTTGCATAGCGCTACATTTCAATGAACAACTCCTTAATTACTTAATTCCCCATTTAAATAAATAACTCAATTCCGAGGCCCTTTATCAAGTGAGGCCTGGGGCCAAATGGGCCCGGTGGCCCCCCCTGTCCTAGGCCCTGTGCATAGGGTTTAACATGACAGAATTAATTGCAAGTTGGCGCTAAATCATTAAGCCCTTCACATTTGCTGATGATTACTGGACCCGAGCTGGAGAGAATATCGGTAATCATGTGAAGTAAATCAGAAAACTTTAGTTGCGTAGAGAGAGTCAGAAAATCTGTTAAAAGTTTCTCTTTAGTTCCACATCGTCTGATTGCTCCACATGATAATAAATTTGTCATAAATCTGTCATAAATTTAAAGTCTTCTCTTTGCCAATAGTGCGACCGCTTCTGAGAATATATCTTCTTCACTCACTGAAATTTTCTTCCGAAACTCCATTCTATAGATCTGAATGAATGATACATACCCTACTGATTGACCAAATCGATTCAAAACAAGTCGGCAATGTTTCACTTTTCCATATTTATCAAAGAAATCCCACAAAACCTTCTGTGATGCCTGCAAAACAATTCAAATGTTCATTGCAATTTGATCATCTGATCTCAAGCTAATGTTTCAGTTAGCTACGTCAGCAAGTGCACAGGCCACGTACGTCTGTTCTTACAGAATGCGGATCCCATTTAGCGGGACATCAATTCAGTGTAGATGCTCTACTAAGGTTGGAGTCATTGAACTACACATTTCAAATAAGTTGCCTAACAAATTATTGTATGAACGCCTTAGCTCCTTTTTGCCTCTTTCTGTACGCATCTCTGATGTCTTCAGATGCTCTTATAGGTCAGAAGCAACTATGACTCCAGTTCTTCTTTAACCTGGTAAGTGATAATTTCAGCAGCACATTCTATTATCATGTGATTATTTGACTTTACTGTAAACTAATTTCTCTTGCACAAATGTAATAAATAATATTACCTCTCAGTTAAAATACATTACACTATTAAGATAGACATAAGTTGATTTCACCTTGAAGCTGACATTTCTGACATAAACCTTCTTGTCTTCATAGGCATAAGAAAACTTGGGCTTAGGCTTTCGATGCTGATATTTTCCAATAACAAGAGTTTGCAAATCTGAAGAACTACAAGTGGATTTAGTCTCTCCATCGCCTGAACTTTCCAATGAATTCATAACACCCTGACCCCCAACGTCTGCACAAATATTCTCCCACGACTGACAGTCTACATTCACATCATTAACGTCTGGCACAAATGGATGCAGTGAACTAGGATCATCATCCCAGGTTTCTTTTAGATTACTAGACAAGTCTGGCATAAAAAATTTTGGTTCTTCATCATCTTTGTCCCAATCTTCTTCTCGTTCCATGATCGCCTACGCTATGCAGACAATCCGTTGATGTTCTGACAGATTTCTAGCCTCCACAGTGAACAACTTTAATGTCTTTGCTGCACTACAGAAATTATGAATCCTACAAAATCCATTCGCAAAGGCAGCATCAGACAATTAGAAGAAATTCAAAGAAAATTATGAGAAAATATAATTAAACAACAAGTAAGACAACACAGAATTCCCAGCAAATTATTCAAAACAAGTTCTTTTATGATACAAAACTACACCATATGGAAAACATGTCGCCTATGATGTATGATACACTAGTATGAAAAATAAAATTTTACTGTCTGGCAGTAATGAAAGGCATCCATTGATTCTACATCTCACTTAACTGACCAGTGCCAACTAGAAAAAGAAGGCTGAGCCAATCTCTAGCAGTGTCCAATCTTATGCTCTTTGTGTCAGTGCATTAGTTTCTATTTATTTTACTTATTAGCGTATCTATACTCCCTTCAAGTCTCCTACTACTCAGAGGTGGCCACTCATTATCCTAACTCCTCTTATGTGTACAAATCGACCACCTCTCCTGCTATGGCATGACAAGACATATGTTACTATACTTGTTATTATACTTATTAGCTGGTTGAAGTCAGGCAAACTTGAAGCCCCGAACAAAGCAACGGACTTGTCAAAAACAGAAGAATAAATTTGTCTTAATTCCAAATTATTTTGTCTATATAAAGAAAACCATTGCTTTGTTTTTATTTCAATCATATAACTTTAGTATCGGTTACGGGAGTCTTACTTTTTTTGCTAGTTCTGTTAATCTTCTGAAAACAACACTCAAGAGTATTCCAATATTTATTGAATTTTTAATTTTTCAATTTGCTAACACATCTTATGTACATCGGGTACATAAAATGATGACACACTCACAGGTTCCCACTGTCCCACACCAACCACAATTTAACATGTACACCACTTTCCAGTTAATTAAAAGTTCTGGTCACAATATTCGCATATATAAAAATGTGTCACCCACCCCTCATTTCAATTTGACAATTCAAACCCTGCAATATCAGTTGAAATTTGACACATTCATTATGCAATTGTGTACACATACAGGCGAACATTTAGAAACGGGGTCGGTTTCTTTCTGCAGTACTGTGTGCAAGCACGTCGACTACATATTGGCTGAGTCTCTATATGTTTTCACCAGGTGCTACACTGCCCACACGTGGGATTTGGTCTGTTGTCTAATGCCTATGGGACGAGGTGGTGCAGACCCGTGCAGTTGATGTTCGGTTCCTTGTGACCGAAAGGTCGCAGGTTTCCACATTTACTTTTTTTCCACATCAGTTTACTTCATCAGTTCGTTTCTCCACATCAGTTCATTTATGCGATTTATTATCTCAAATTCTTAAAATTAATCTCAAATTTCCTCCACTCCACATCAGTTGGGACCAAACCAAATAGCGTCACTTATCGTCAAAATACAGTCAAAAACGCCATAAAATTTCACATGTTAAGCAACGGCGTATATGGGGCCATACCGGTAAAACTTTCAACAATAATGCACAAAATAAAATTAATTGCACACGGCAAAAATTAACTGAATCAAGAAACAAGCGATAAAACGTTGTTTTAAGTTTTTGACTTGCATAGATATTAAATGTTGACTTGCTCTTGTGTATCATAGATATTAAGGACTATCCATTGGAGGACGGGAATCTCCTTCTGTAGTGACTAAGAAATAATCATGAAGTGTCCCCTCTAGCGGTGGTGGTCCTAATGCCTCATGTTTACTTAGCGAATGCATTGCGCTTCCTATGACGAAAAATCGACGACTGATTATTTTTAAGCAAGAAAGAAATTATTGTATGGAGTTAAACATCGCATTTAATTCGTGTTTTAGTGGCATTTACAATTATATTGCATTTTATTCAATTATTGTAAGCAATTTATAATGCATTTTCCGTGGACTCCATACAACGCATAAAGTGTGAATTTCACTATTTCTAAGGTCAACATGACTTGAAATCTATTAGATTCGTTACTAATAAATTACTTATAAATTATTTTGCCATGTTTCTGGGAAAGTTAAGGAAGAACAGCACGGGTTTTTTCTATTTTGAATCAAATGTTAGATGAGATTGATTGATCGATCGATCGGTGGGTATGACAATTAACAACGCCTCGACCTATAGCTGGAAGACTTTGCACGGGCTGTACAGCCCAAACACATAGGCCTACTTTCAAATAAAGTGTTAATAATTTAGTCAAGACAAACAATATCTATAAATTTACTATCATTTACCTTTCTTGATTCTTTGAAAAGCGAAAGAATAGTTCTGGATTCTTCTGTCTCGAATGTTTACAATTAATCGCGTCTGCCGATTAAACCCATTTGTTACCTGTAGGCCTATAGCCTAATGTAGTGCGTCTAGGACTGCCACCGCTAGGTGTGGCCAGCCCTTGGCCAAACCGGAAGTACAACAATGTTCTTACAAGAAACCTAATATAGAATCCATAACCTAGGCCTATAGTCTAGACTAAGGACCATCTATATAGAATTCTTGAGTCTAGACTAGGGAGATGCGAAGCAGTCTATAGGCCTAAGCTTACTTGTTAGCATGTAGACCTATAGCCTAGTCAAGCGAGGGTCAAGAGTTGAATTCTCGTTATATACTAGATTTCTGTTTCACCTATTTGCCACATAGTGAATGTTGATTGCAGGCCTAATGAGTACACTTTTCGTGGAAGATCAGACCTCCTAAACTTAGGCCTTAGATACGTAGGCCTACTCGTGAGTCACGAGTGCCTTTCAAAAGATACAATATTATATAATATTTTATATATGTACATAGTGTACATGTAGGCCTAACGGCCAGTTTTATTAATTAGAATATCAACTGACTTTGATTGTTCTGTAAATTATAATAAATTCTCGATATGTGTTTATTGGCAATATTGAAGTTAACAAACATAGGCCTAAGTGTAGTCATGCCAAATTGTGGGCCTACGACGGATTCTCATTTTGTGAGATAAGTTAACTATTGTAATATATAAACCAACCTTCATGGTTTAAAGATTCACCAAATACACTTAAGTTTAAGATTTTCAACAATTTGGAGATCCGTCAGCTCTCCAACTTAACCATTGCATCTGTCGTCCAACTTCTAAATTGTAGGCCTACTTATATTTCGAAATCCCACTTCTTGCATCACTGCATCAGTTGTATTATTTCTGTCATATTCAGATGTAAACGAATGTGCGACAAACACGTCTGGCTGTGCACAGCTCTGCAACAATAGCATCGGAAGTTACACATGTGATTGCAATCGAGGTTACAGTTTGGAAAGAGATGGAAAATCATGCAAAGGTAGATTGCAATTGCAACATTTGAGCAATGTACAAATGATAACTAACTTCAAAATTTAACAGTATTTCATGTAGGATTGATTACCTTGGATGATGTATTTCAATTCATTTGACCGAGTCCTTCAACTGGTGTATACGTGATTGCATGTAATTGGCTTTGGTTCGATCGTAAAACATCAACAAACACTTCAATTTCTTTTACGTTCAGATGTAAACGAATGTGCGACAAACACGTCTGGCTGTGCTCAGCTGTGCAACAATAGCATCGGAAGTTACACATGTGATTGCAATCGAGGTTACAGTTTGGAAAGAGATGGAAAATCTTGCAATGGTAAAATGATTGTGCGAAACCTAATAAAGTAGTACAACTTGAATAAATCAAATATGCTGAAGTCGGCGCAGTATTTTATAAGGGCTTAAAATGTAATATTTTGTTCATGCATGGTCTCTGGCAAGATAAATAGCGTAATCTACTGTATATTTTCCTATTAGTGCTCAATGATCATGCTTCTAGCCTCTAGCAAAAGGAGCCATATGTTATTAAATGTTTTTTGGTTAATGTTCAGATGTAAACGAATGTGCGACAAATACATCCGATTGCTTTCAGCTGTGCAACAATAGCATCGGAAGTTACACTTGCAGTTGCAATCCAGGCTACAGTTTAGACAGAGATAGAAAAACATGCAATGGTGAGTTGTGCAAACATTCAAAGTAGATTAGAATAGTGTTGCAATTATAACTAATTTCGAAGTGGTAATTCATGTATCTTAATTGATGTGTTTCAATCATATCACAGAGTCGTTGATTTGCTATATATCCGCTTGTCATTTGCTATGGTTCGATCATATATAGGCCTATAGCAGCTTCATCCATTTTACTTTCTGCTATGTTCAGATATAAATGAGTGTACTTCAAATCGTCTGTGAATAAGCTGGTTCCCACGACTCTGCTTTTTTTGGGCGTTATAGAAGTTTTGAGTTATGATTACGATTACGAGTAGAACATTGATTTGTGCTCACTTTTGTAAGAACAGTGGTTCCCGCGACTCTGCTTTTTGGGCGTTATAGAAGTTTTGAGTTATGATTACGATTACGAGTAGAACATTGATTTGTGCTGACCTTTGTAAGAATAGCATTGGAAGTTACACTTGCAGTTGCAATCGAGGCTACAGTTTGGCCAAAATTGAATGATATGCAATGGGATGTTGTGAAATTGTGAGGACCTGCTTTCGTTTCAATTATTGAACTTCATATAGCTTAACATTTTCAGTGGTGTATTTTAAGTGTGTTAATACATGCATGCCAAAGGTGCCACAACACGCGAGACAGCACTTTATTTTTTGTTGATTTTCATGCCAGTTTGTTTGTTTTTAATCTCAAACAAAAGCAGTTAATTGCCTGCTATGTTATTTATTTCATGTTCAGATGTTAATGAGTGTGCGATGAACACATCCAGTTGTGCCCAGTTGTGCAATAATAGCATCGGAAGTTACAGTTGTTATTGCGAGCAGGGTTACAGTTTGGACCGAGACGGAGAAACATGCAATGGTAATTTTGTGGAAATTAACAATTCAGTGTAATTTCCCTCAATTTAATAAATAATAGTTAATTTTAGAATGTTACTTCAGGTCACGGCTGTTGCATTCGAGTTCGAAAGCAGATGCTGAAGCAAGTAATCAATTACTGTATATCTTCATGAGAGTGTCCATGCTTTGATCTCCTAGCGGCATCAATCATGATATTTTACTTGGTTACATGTTCTGATGCAGAAGGGTGTACTCAAAGAATAACGTGTTGCTCTCAGCTTTGCCAATACAATATCACAAATCTGAGAATTCTAGAAGGTTATGCCTGGTTGTGTTTAACACGTTGACTGTTAGGGACGAGATATCTCGTCATAAATTAGGTATGCCTGGACGTGAGGGACGAGATATCTCGTTCTCCAGAGTCCTGTATTGATAGTCTTAACAAGGCAAACAATGCTACAATGGATCTTGCCATCTAAATGGTCTTTGACAGAGATGGAAAAACATGCAATGGTAAGTTGTTTAAACATTCAAAGTAGACTACAATACCTGGCTTAATTGTGCAACTACAGGTAATCTCAGAGTTCGATTTCATGCATGATTTCGATGGTGATATGTGTGATGGCATATGACCAAATCCTTCATCTTTAGTATATCTGCAATTCTGCATGTCATTGGCAATGGATCATGTCATATAGCAGCATCACCCACTTTAACTTTATTTTATGCTCAGATGTAAACGACTGCTCTACAAGTACATTGGGTTGCACTCATCTTTGGAGGTTAAACTTATGGTTACTATCCAGTTTACAGTTTAGATGGAGATGGAAAATTTTCACAATGGCAAGCTTACCATTGCACAAGAGTTTAAAGAATTAGTAGGGTTTAACTTAATAAATCACACATATTCTGAAATCACCGATAATTTGTAGATACATTTTGTCAATGCTCACATTTCCATCCTTTAACAGCAGCCATGTTGCTTCTTTCATGTTCAGATGTAAACGAATGTGCGACAAACACGTCTGGCTGTGCTCAGCTGTGCAACAATAGCATCGGAAATTACACTTGTGGTTGCAATCGAGGTTACAGTTTGGAAAGAGATGGAAAATCTTGCAATGGTAAATTGTGTGAAACCTAAAAGAATTTGTACAACTCAAATCATTCAAATATGCTGAAGTCAGTGGAGTATTTATATGACGCAGTGATGCGTGTCTGATTAGCATCTGAGTGATTCAGCACAGGCTGTGATCCATTAGACCAGCGGCGAGAGCCGGCAAAGTGTATAGAGAGTTTAAATTCTGACATGGCTTCTGCACATCCGAGAATAATGGACCCGTCGGTGTCACTGTAACCCCTATCGAATGGTCAGTTAGATTCTCTCGCTGTTGAAAGAAATTTCCCCTCATGGGGAATGCGTTAAAGTAAATAAATTAATATCGCTTTTAATATTAAAATTATATCTGATCCAACGGTGGTAAGTTAGGTTGTTCATGCATGCATGTGGGGTCCGATGATAGAGCATTTTATCTGGTGTATATAGTCTTGTAAGTACCTCAGTTTAAAGACATCAGCTGTTTCTGATCATTTTATGTTCAGATGTAAAGGAGTGTGAGACAAGAACATCCGGTTGCTCCCAGCTTTGCAACAATAGCATTGGAAGTTACAGTTGTGGTTGCAACCCAGGTTACTGTTTGGACGGAGATGGAAGATCATGCAACGGTAAGTTCGCAAATATTGAAGATCCATTATCACTTCAAAAATGTAAGTAAGCCCACAGCCATTCTCAGAGCAGCATTTTAATACATGGATTAACACTTGATTGAGGACTTCATTTACTCTATATTATCATGTTAGTGCGTATGTTTGTAACCTCTATTACAGCCGTTTTGTTGCGTCTTTCACGTTCAGATGTAAACGAATGTGCGACAAAAACGTCTGGCTGCGCTCAGCTGTGCAACAATAGCATCGGAAGTTACAGTTGTGGTTGCAACCCAGGTTACTGTTTGGACAGAGATGGAAGATCATGCAATGGTAAGTTTGGTAAACACTGAAGATCCATTATCACTTCAAAAATGGAAATAAGGCTACAACCATTCTCAGAGCCGCATTTCAATACATGGATTAACACTTGATTGAGGACTTCATTTACTCTATATTATCATGTTATGTTTGTAACCTCTATTACAGCCGTTATGTTGCTTCGTTCGTGTTCAGATGTAAACGAATGTGCGACAAATACGTCTGGCTGTGCTCAGCTGTGCAATAATAGCATAGGAAGTTACACTTGTGGTTGCAATCCAGGTTACAGTTTGGCTCATGAGCGAAAATCATGTAATGGTAAGTCATGTGAAATTTACGGTGTTAGAATTACTTAAATGGCTGAGATATAGTGGATGATTTTGGGAGGCACTGTAGATGTCTTGATGCATGTATGTCAACTCTTGGGTATACTGTAGGCCTATAAAAATGTCTAAATACAGCAACCATGTTGCTGTTTTCATATTCAGGTGCTAATTTCTTCTTGTACTGTATGATATCTAAAATGTAAATTTGTTAAATAATACACTACTACTGAATGAATAATTATGATGATCAGAAGGCAGTTTGTTGTGTCTATTTGAAAGAAATTGATAATACAGTGGCAATCATTATTAAATCAGTTCTAGATAATGAATTTTAATCATACTCACCATAATTTTTTTTTACTTTCAGATGTTGATGAATGCGTTTCTCAAATCGCTGGTTGTTCACAACTTTGCACCAACACGGTCGGAAATTACACCTGTGGTTGCAGATTGGGCTATACTCTGGCAGTGAATGGACAATCTTGTCATGGTGGGAATACACTGTGAAATCCATTCATAAATACTATGTCCACAGAAATGTAGGAATCAAAGTTTACTGATTCTGCAATCTATATGTGCATGCATTTATTATTTTTTTAGATGTTGATGAATGCGACAATAAAACAGCCGGTTGCTCACAAATTTGCAGAAACACAGTTGGAAGTTACAGTTGCGGATGTAATCATGGGTTCTTCTTGGCTTCAAATGGGCTTTTGTGCCAAGGCTAGTCACTATTTATTTGTTGGTTTGAGACACTTTAACTTTGATAATAATTCTTAATAAATTTTGTTGTTGTCTTAGATAGGACTCTGTATTCCGTAACTCTCAATAATTTATATCTTAGTAGCTATGCATAATTATTGCGTACGCGAATCACTTGAATGAACTGAATGAACCTGTAATAGAAGATATGTCATGTAACCACCTCTAACTTTTGTCACGTCCTGAGCACAAGGCTTACTACCTTGTATGTCTCAATTGTCGCTATGTAGGTAATGGGAGAAGATATGAATGACAAATTCTAGTGCTAGCGTTCCGTTTTGTAGACATAGATGAGTGTGCAAGAGGAATGTCTGGGTGTGCTCATCTTTGTTTCAACTCTAATGGCAACTACACTTGCGGTTGCAATTCTGGATATATCTTGGATGCAAACGAAAGGATTTGTAATGGTGAGTTTTATTAGATCATTGTGACTTCATTCACTCATTCATTTCAAATGTTTCGTTGAGCATCTCTTCAGGGGGCAACTTAGGGATGCTCCCAGCCTCAGTGCAGGCAGAAAAAGCAGTCTTAAGAAAATAGAGCAGTCTTAAGGAAATAAAGCAGTTTGAAGGTGAGACACATTTTATAATTGAATTCGAATTCGCATCCAGGATTCTTGCATGGGAACAACTCTGTGTGAAGAACATCGGGAATTATACCTGCGAATGCTTGTCTCTATATCTTATACCTAACCTGCAAATGGACAATCCTGTAATGTTCTAACTAACAAGAACCTAAGGCGCAATGCCCATTGGTGTCCGACACCACTTCTCTGACTGAGTCTGTCTTTCGTCATGTGCCCTATCTTCTGCAGGTCCACAGGTCTGCTCCACACCATTAA
>JAQFXW010002103.1:0-13598 GCA_034693945.1 Dendrobaena attemsi
AATAGGTCACCTCGTTCCGCAGAACGAAGCACTCGACGAGCCGGGAGCCGAGACACTGGGCAACAGAGGTCTTTCAGGTAAGTGGGTGCACAACCCAGGATGCAGCGGGAGACCAAGGCAGCATAATGTTTTACTTATTATGTCCACTTATTCAAAGTTTGTACAAGTTGATTTCTATTGTTGCAAAGTGCGAACCGGCATCTCGTTCTGATAATGAATACAAGCTCGTATCAAAGTCATTCTAGCTACACCTTTGACTCTGAAAGAGATGCACAAAATGGCCTCATATTATTGAGGTCTTTGGTGCTCCATTGTGTGGATATTTGCATACAATCCATCCCATAAGTTGGGTAAGCAACAAGCACCGAGTCATTAGAATTCTTCACTTCTGATCGGTCATATAATATACACTTATACAGAGTTCAAGGCATGCACATCTAAGACAATTAATTGGGCTCCATGTTGGTTTCATTTTCATTGTGTAGTATAGCCGCCAGTAATGCCGTCCATAGATGGAGAAAATTTTGACATGTGTTGCCAACTCTATTGCGCAGAAGTTTGAAAATACTTTGAAGTTAATAATATGTAAAGAAATAAACACATTTAAACTTAAATGCTCATTATCATTAATATAAAAATAGTATTAGTCGGAAATAATTGTTGATTCATGGCAGGTTCAGTGTTACAGTTAAATGACAAGTTCTGTATCACTACAGCTTAGCACAAGAAAGCTTGTTGGTGTGAATTACAAACACAGCGACATGCAGTCTGGATTAAATAGAGAACACATTCTCAAGAAGCATTATTTGTTCAGAAAAATCAATTCTCAATACTTTGCGCAATGTTTCTAAGCAGTGAGTGATATTCAAAGTAAACTTCACTTCAACAATGCTGTCAACAATGATTTCTGCTCACCTCTAGAGGGCAGTCATAGCAATACCTGCTGCTATATTTGACATATACAGTAACACTCCAGCATATCGAACCTGGCGTTTCAAACGTCTGGGTTATATTGAATAAAAAGATGCATGAAATTTCCTACAAATATTTGTCATTCCATCATCACAGTTATATAGAATGAAACCATTTTCAAACAGTTTCTGTATCCTTTACTTTTGGAAAGATTGACCAAAATACATCTTGCAGTATACAAGACAACAGTCACCTCATTACCACAGTACGCTGCACCTGCCTACATCAAACTCTCTCAACTGAAACATCTGGCCTATTTAAGCTGTCATTACTTTTTCAAAAATAAACTGGATATCAACAAATCATAAGAAAGTGTAAAATAAAAATGGTATAAAATATGGTACTATACGGAGCCATGGAATACTCGAAGTGTATATGACGCTGCACAATGCACATAATTATATCAGTAAAACCAGACGTTTCTTCAACAAAATATCCTCACAGAAAGCAATATTTTCTAACCAGGCGAAATAACGTAAGAAAATCTTCCCACAAACAATGTAGGCCCAATTATTAGAGCTTCAGAATCAGGAGAGCAACTGTTTCACATCCTGAATTATTCATCTTGCAATAGAATTGCTCCATGTAAACAAGAGGCTATGAAATGGACAATGTTAGGTTAGCACCAGCAAATCTCAAATTTCTAAAGTTCATCACGCGATGGAAGAAGGCTGTTAGGATTCAGCATACCCTGAAGAACAAATGCATGGAGGGAACTGAGATCATGAGGCCCTCTATACTCAGCCAGTCTGTCTCCTTTATAGTAGAGAATAAGCTGTGGAAAACTGTCAATCTACAAATAGAGAAAAGACATTAAGATAATATTAAAGACACGTTTAAACGTTGTTTGCTCTTATATGAACACTTATAGTCAAATCTCATAATTAAATGACCTTCTGAAATCTGTGCACTAAAATAAGAGAACATTATGAGCTGTGATGTCTCCCAAGAAGGGAGATTAAGGTTTGTTTGATCAGCCAATGAACAGGCATCTTATAACTGCTACAGTGTTAGACCGTATAACACAGGCTAAAATCCAATGACTCGCCTAAACCATTTAGAAATCAGGTCAAAACCCAGATGTCTGCAGTGCTTTATAAGTTCACAAATGCAATACAATACATCAGCGACTGGGCTGAACAGGCAGACAAAGGGAGAGAATAGACATCTGTCTGTGACAGCGGCTTATGAATGATAAGTAACTGACGCAGGCAAGTCTTGATTTGAAAATGAAATGACATCAGCACTCTGTGGAATTCACTTCCCCCTCGTCTTCGCTCTACCTTTCTCACTCTTAAGTGTTTTTACGTCTTTTTCTCAGCTCAAAACCTATTTCTTCTCTTGGGTCTTCAGACTGGGAGCGCCTCTGAAGGGCACATGCTTTGAGCCGTGCTTTATAAGTTCACAAATGCAATACAATACAATACATCAGCGACTGGGCTGAACAGACAGATAAAGGGAGCGAATACCAGCAACTGAAAAAGTTCTTGGTCTCACATTTTGAGGTAGTAACTAGTAGGCACCTAAAACGAATCTTCTTGAAGGGATGCCATATAAATAGATACAACTGCAGTCATCTGCAAATAAAAGTGTTTCTTACTCCGTTGTGCCTGCACAGTCGGTCCTCAACCGTACAGTCTACGTTACTGACAACAACCTCGGGTTCTGCTTGAAACTTTTGACCCAACTCAAGCCAGATAGGTCCCAGACTTTCACAGGCCTTGGACCTGCAACATCGATAAAATGTTGGCAAAGGTCTATAAATTTGTTTCGTACATTTTTACACATCAGTTAACAACAGGCTGTCACGCAATGATCACTCAGTATGCATGGACATTGATAGATAGCATAGACCTAGTATTAAGCCCAGTGCCAATCCAGAGAGTTAAGGATCAGTCTAAAATGAAATGCCATTGTATCTGGTAACCATATCAAACTGGAGTCCATTGCTCGAGGCATCAATCTAAAATAATGCGAGCCCCGATCATGTCAGCAAACACTGGAAAGGTTAAGTGCCTTGAGTCCAAAGGGTAGTAGGTTTGAATTCACCTCAAGAAATGAGTAAGGACCTGAGCAAGCCCTTCACTCACAATTGCTCTTGCTCTTTGGCATTTTGACTCTGACTCAGCAACAGCACTGAAGTCGGGACCACGCCTCTGAGTAGTAGTGGAGTTAAAGAGGCGCTATAGAATTCTCAAAAATAAATAAATAAATCATACAGACTACAAAGCAAACCGTTCTTGACAAGTAAACTGAGAGTCATTGGACAGCTGTGGGGACATTACAACCTCCAATCATGGGTCTCTTCAAGTAGGTGTCTAGCCAGACTTGTAAGGCAACACAGACTGGAGATGCACTTTAGATGGCAAAAACATGATGACAACTTAATTACATTCTTCACATGATTGCTGTTTAATCATTACAGTATTTGTCTGATAATTAGAACTGGTACAAATTTAATTGTTAGCTTAAACGATACAATAACTCAATAACCTACCCTTGCTGACAGAAATTAACAAAGGTGTGGCCTTTCTGAAGTTGTGCTTCAAACGACTTCTCATTTAGTGTTAATACTGCATCCTGAAAATAATAATAAAAGCAATTGCTTGAGCATATAATATTATGATTTCTTCAAGTTCCATATGAACTGCTTATAATTATCCTGCAAAAAACCTAAGCCTCAATACAGTGTTGTTAAATTACTCATTTTTATTATGGTAGTCATACATTGAACTGCAACAGGAGATATTCAATTTCAAATGGACAACAGCAGTCTAACTGTATCTACCACAATTTCTTCGTTGCCATGATCGGTTTGTTCGGCCATTGTCTTCTCAGTAAATGCCTTCAGATCGTCCAAAGTTCGGGAGCCTTGGTATTTGGAAATCTACAAAAGCGGCAAACATAACAAGTGCAATGAACTGACTGGCAACAATAAGATCTCTATTCCCAAAAGTCTCACATATGCCAAATTGTTTTCATTCAAGGAAATTTATCTGTGGCATCAGAGAGAAAATATCGATTAAATGCTAAACTTCTGCGTAATCATGAACAGTTTATTTAAAAATAATGACATGGCTGTAAATTAATACCAGTGAGTATTTTTTGTACTTACTCTCTTTCAGAAAAAACTTGTTAGTATCTAATTTTATCTCGAAATTAAATAGAGACTGCAATGAGTACTGGTACTTGGAACAAAAGCTGCTGTCTTATAAATAATATCCTTCTGGTTTGTTGCATAGTACTGATACCTTTTGCTACTGGCCTTTATTGTGCCTTTTGCAACTGATGACCACTCTGCAGACTTGAATGTCTAAATTGTGAACTAACCAGCAAAAGCCATCCCGCTTCTAAATCTGCCTAGAAGTTTATTCACTTTCACATGAGAGCCTTGTAACGAGTAAGTTATTTAAAAAGTAAATCACATCTTGTCAAACCATGCATGACTAAAGCAACCTGACCTGCTTGCCTTGGCTGAAGAATAGTAAGCTGGGATATCCACGCACGGAGTATTTGCTACACACACTTCCGAATTTTGTACAATCAACCTAAAGAAAGTTAAATACGAAATCAGTTATACAACAACAGTGGTATACATAATTAGTCAATCAAAACCAAGTATAAGTCTGCTCTCAGTAACAGAATTCAATGAATGCAAGCGTGACTTGCAAAGTAATTATCTCTGCTCTCAAAAATGCATAGCACAAATTCCATCTAAACAGCAACAGCCTACTTATATTGCATCAGCATTACTTAATTACATTTTATTCTGTATGGCCTAGGCAGTTTGAAATACTTTGAATCATAGCTAAAGTTACAATATTTTAATTTGTCCTGTTTCGTATAGTATGTGTATTAAAAATCATCAACAAATACTTCACCATAATAGTCACTAAAGAGCAGCTGACCTTAGCAATGGAAATTGAGCTGTCATCTTGGAATTCCTTTGCCAACTCATCCCAAGTTGGTGCCAGTTTCTTACAGTGGCCACACCAAGGCGCAAAGAACTTAATGAAGTGATGACCTGTTGAGATGTGAGAGTCAAAGGTCACATCCGTCAGCTGAAGAGTAATCTCATTGTCTTCCTCAACAACCTTCTGCATCAAGTAGAATATGGTTACACTTCATATTTACAAGCAAGTACATTTATCCTTAGATTAGGCGACTTGATGTTAGTCTATACGTACCATAACAGATAAGATCACAAGTGCTTCAGCGTAGACTTGCTCTGTAAGATGCGCTATACAAAAGTTCTAATACAGTATAATACAATGCAAAGACCAATACTATATGCTATGCTCTTTCGTGAATTTGCATGTTGACAAATAATCAACTTACAGAAGCTTCTGGCTTAAATCCTATCTATTACATAATTAATATCTGTAGAAAATCTTAAATCTAGAATACACCTTATAAAGTTACATAACAGAGAGAGTATCAGCAGCTTATAATCATCCGCACATGCTATGGCTTTATATTATGTTAGGATAGGTGACTCGAAGAGCTGGATATCTTGGTGCACATAGTTAAGACACGGTTAAGTATTGGAAATATTTTCATGGAAATGTTATAGGACAACACTTCTCCATTGGTTGCTTTAACGCTGCAACTGTGCTGCCCCTGTTAGCGGAATGGTTCATTCTTTTGAGGATTCCAATGGTTCACTGCATTTATATATTTAACTGCTTATCTCCGTTTTTGAATAACTGTTTTTCTTAGGCAACAATAAAGATATTCATTGATCAGTTTTAATTAAAATGAACAAATAGATGCATGAGGTTTACTTTTATGATAATGTACTTGTATCAACACTTTCTTATCACTCGAGATTACCTGTTCCTGTTCATATTTAGCGCCATCTTGTTCAGCTTTTGTCTTCTTTACAAACTCCTTTAGTTCATCAAAACTCCGTGCGCCACTGTGCTGAGCAACCTTAAAAAATAGAAAATGTAATATGCTCAACGATTAGCCATTACAGTATCAATATGGTTATGGCGGAACAGCAGGCTCAATGTCGGATCTCAAACATTAGAATTTGAATATGTAACAACGATTCATATATCACATGTGAATTGTGAAGCCTATCAAATGATTGAGAAAAATTTCCTCACATAGTTAACCAAGTATGGAAAACTCTACATTGTCGTTTACAAACTTAGGAAATGGAATCAAAATGAAACAAATCATCACACACAGCCAAAGTATCATAAACTAACCTTGTTGCCTTTGCTAAAGAACAGCAACGTAGGATATCCACGAACCGAGTATTGCTTACACACACCTTGAAACTTTGTACAGTCAACCTAACAGCAATTATAAATAATCCTGACAAGAACTGCACTGATGCATTACTGAAAAAGCATCAAGATAAATGCATCAATATAATCACTAATAAACAAAATTAGCATAATTGTTTGCTATTCACAACATCGTATAATTATTATTTTTCTGATATTATGATCAATGTTTGAGCTGTGGACAAAATGTGAACATTTCCAAAACATACTGTGGACAATATGTGAACACTTTAAAAGTTACATAAGCATTATAATATTTGATAAACAATCACTTCATAATTTTTTTTTCAAAATATATGGAAAACTATTTATCATTCGATAATAAGTTCAAGACAGAAAGCTTTTGAAGCAGTAACTTTCCACAAAGTCTCCAGGTCTACCTAAGCCAGTGGTTCTTAACCGGTGTTCGACCGAACCCCTGTGGTTCGGTGAGCCACCGCCAGGGGTTCGGCAGAGGTCCTCTGAAATATATGCATATTCAGTGACCGTGAGTTTCAGTGAAAAGTAATTTGCTATTTTACTTAATTTACTACAGTTAGTTAACTGTAAGTAAGTCATTGTATTGAATGTGTTCATATTGTGTCATATTTTCATACAAATTTCTATCTCTTTTTGTTCCCAATATTAACAAAAATTTGTTCAAACTTGAGTGGTTCGGTGAGGGGTCACGGATTCTTCTTGGGGTTCGGCGCCCTTGAAAAGGTTAAGAACCACTGTTCTAACTTGACTACGTCAAAGCTCTTTTCTATAACATTGGTTATGCCAACTGAAACGCCTTAAAACAATCCAGAATGTTCTTGCTCGTGCAGTCACCAAAACTCCCAAACACCACGGTGCCACCACCACATAACTCCTGTTCTCTAATCACTTCATTTGCTAAAAGTTCCTCAGCGCATTCACTATAAAATAATCTCTTACTTACAACGGCGCCCTTCAAACCTTGCAACCATCGTTACATTCGTCAGCTATTCACCATACAACCGCTCAGGTCTACACGCTCATCATCTTATCTTTCTCTATCTGGGCCTCCGGTTTCGTCCTTTCTTAAATCTGCAAAGGCTCCTTACTCCAGAGGTTCTTAATCGGTGTGTCGCGACACACTAGTGTGTCGAGAAGCGACCTGCGGTGTGTCCAAGGTCCTTGGGTGTGTCACGTCAGGATGGTGTGTCGCTGGTGTGTAGCGAAGAATTGGTGTGTCGCGAATTTTTCGTCGTTCCTGCAAGGTTTCCATTTATTAACTTAGGCCCCTGAGAATTAGTAGCATTCAATCTAAAGTCTGTTTAATCGACAATAATATCTAACCAAGCAAGGATTAGTGCTAGCCATCGACGTATTTTTAGCGTCGGGGACTTCAGAATTTTGATGCTGGACGCCGAAAATTGAATGTGTGGCTTCCATGAACGTACCTCAATTGTGAATGGATGCCAGAAATAGATTACAGGCGGCCTACTGCATGTCTGTAAAACGGGAACAAAATGTTCTGAATCTGCAGTATCCAATGGTGATGTCAATGTTGTAAACCTAATTATGACGTGAGCATGTGACATAATCACAATTCTTGAATGATTGAATGAAGAGAATTTCGGACATTTTGATTCTTTAATAATAATATTATAGGCTTTCTGTCGTTCTGATCGAAGAATAGGTATAACGTATTCTGTGACTCTGATTTAGATTAGCTAAATGGCCAAATACATGAGCCTACAGTTATCGCAATTTTAGTAGGCCTAACCATTATTATCTGAGTTTTACATAGACCTACGTACGTACCCGATAAAAGATTATAAAAGATTAATACGTTAATTATACATAAGAATAAAAGTTTTGGGCAACGTGGAACTGACCGCTGCTGAATCGATTATATCTCCTCTTTAAATTCGGTGAGTGCAGAAAAGTTTTCTTCGACTTAAAAGGGGTCAACTTTTAGAAATAGGCATAGTTATAGGCCGGCACAATTAATAAAGGATTAAAGGCGTTGCGTAGGCCCATATAGTTCAATCTCCTCAGAATCAGGTCTTCAAGTTTAGATAGATGGCCCAAATAGGCCTAGAGGAAGTAGAGGTAGAAATTAATGTCAGCATTGTGCTGAGCTGGGGAAGAGAGGCACGGTACCGCTCTATGTCTCGAGTCTTGTCAATAAGTTAGGTCTATGGATATGCCAGTATTCAGTAGGGACAGTGGAGGATCCAGGGGGGCCGGGCCCCCCTTAGACATAACCCTAACCCTAATTTATTCCGTAACCCTAACCCTAATTCAATTAAAATTAATAATAAATTAACGATGCGTCCATGGACTCCAAAATAAATTACCGCGGCGTCCAAATACCGTGTTTCACATGATATTGCATTAAAAAAAGGTCAAAAAGTTTTTCGCGCGCAAGCGCGAATGTCCTCTTTAAGCGTCTTAACCAAAACCTAACTTCAATGATACCCCAGTTTAACCGTAACATATTTTATCAAGGAAATAACAACATGTGTGATTGATGACAAAAATAACATTACATTTTGGGGGAGGTGAGTTGCGACATTTTTGCGCCCCCCCTTACTGAATTTCTAGATCCGCCGCTGAACTGTAGGGACCAGTTATAATAGGTCATTATAGGCCTACATATGTAATAGGCCCTTTGTATACCAATCAACACCGTTTATCCATTGTTCCAAGTTTAAGACAACTTAATTATAATTACCAAATAAGTTATGTAGGCCTACAAAGCATTTAATGGGAAGACTCAGTATAGGAACCGATCGAGGTCCCTCCAGTTTCGGTCTCCTACGTGTATGCGCAATGATCATAGTAATGTTTAGCACGTTGGATGATGAATTGATGATGATGATGATGATGATGATGATGATGATGATGATGAATTGATAATGATGCTGCTGCTGATGATGAATTAATGATGATGAATTGATGATGAATTGATGATGATGATGAATTGATGATGCTGATGAATTGATGATGATGATGAATTGATGATGATGATGATGAAGATGATGATGAAGATGATGAATTGATGATGATGATGATGAAGATGAATTGATGATGATGATGATGAATTGATGATGATGATGATGATGCTGATGATGATGATGATCTTGATGCTGATGGCTAAACAATAAACAATAGCTATGAATATTATTGATGCTACAAATGATTAAGCAGAATAAAAAGAGTAAACAAAATTGTGTAGTCCCTATTAACAAAAAATCGCAAATTAAACACACAACATAGATAAAAAAATCTAATATAGGCCTAAGTTTCACATTTCATTAGCCGAAGTTTGAACTTCAATAGGCCTTATTATGCGCGATCAACGTACAATGTTTCGAAGATGAATGCAGCCTTAATTTTTAAATTGTTGGGTCATTGGAAAGTCACTGAACGTTCAGGTCAATTTTCATTACACTCATATAATTATGGCACTAATAGGTCTATACGCGCTAACAAAAGTCAGTTAAATACGAAACACAGTTCTAGAATCAAGTTTCCACAATGAATGATAAGTGTACATTGTCATACGTTTAAGTGCTGTTGGGCCTGTAATTATAGACCTTCTCTTATTCTGCAGAGACGCACTGTGCGTGATAATAGCCTATGTGAAACCCGTAAGCAATGTGAACATCAGCGTAAGACAATAACACAATATAGACGAATGAGTTGGTATTAGTCCTCAGTGAAACGGTTCTGATTCGTTAATAGTTCGGTTGGATATCGATGATGTTATCATCTCGACGACATCTGACCGACTTTCGGGACTATGGCTGCCATGACGGTCGAGTCGTTAAGAAATGTCCCAGCTTGGTTGACCCGACGGACGACGACGACGGGGAGAAGCGCTTGGTCAGACGAATCCCTCGCAGGACTCCAGAGAAGGAGGCGGCGGCTACATGTACGACGAGACAGCAACTGACGTCCTCCGTCTACCGTCATAACGTTGATGCGGCGAAGAGGTCCGGTGGCATACTGAAACTGCCGCCGCCGTCTCCAGCAGGAGACTCCAATAGAACGGTGCGCAATCCTCAAAGGCAACCGTACCTCCAGTTGCACAGCCATCGGGGGGAGTCAGCAGCACGGTGGAATGCTGGTCGGAATCTGCGCTGGAGTGAGGAGGACATGGAAAGGACGGGTATTGGCGGCGGCGGTGGTGTTGGTGGAAGGAGGGCAAATGCTCCACCGGATGACCTCCAAAAGGAGCTGTTACATCTGGCCAGGCTCCAGGAAGAGGTCAGAAGAACCGTACAAAACCGGATGAACCTGAGACTGAGCTCAGAGGATTCTTCGTTCACTGAATCGCCGACGATGAAGTGCAGGTCGAATCCAGAAGTCCAGTCTTGTCCAGACATTCGTTCCGCTATCAATGAGTTTTGGAAAAACGACCACAAACACCCACCCTTAATGGGGTTGATAAAGTCACGCGAGGTCTCCGTTGACCGCCATCGCCAACAACCTCCGCCAGACGCAATAACTCAGATCCCTTCGATGATCGATTGCCACAAGCGCCCCCTTCTCGTCTCTACCGTGCCTAGAAGTAAAGCTCTACAGCAGGAGATGGAGCAGCAGTTGCCCCGTAGGACCAGAGGTCGATCCCTTGACCACTACGAACACTTGCTGGTGCCCAGTGGTTCGCGCATCAGTCGAATAGTGAATGCTGGGAGCGACGGGGAGACTTTGGAGTCAGCTGGGCGCAGTTCAGACTGGGAGGCTACACAGGGGTTCAGTGGACCGCGCAGCCGAACAGGGACGAGTGGATACGACGGCGTTTCAGAGGGACCACTAGGCTCATACGACGGGAATCGTCATTCGTCTGTGGGCAAGTGTGGCTGTTGTAGGTCTGTGGGAATGGAAAGCCCGGACAGTCGACGAGAGAGCCGTCTGATGAAGGAGCGATTGGATGCGAGGGTCTGGCAGGAACTGCGCTCCCTGCTTCAGGCCCTCCCTGCTGCCGCTTCATCAGCCGACGAACAACAGCTGCAAGCGACGAGGAGTCAGACATCCAAGTCCAGTTCGTCCAATGAAACGATCTACGGATGTCACGTGAGACGCGGAGGAGGAGGAGGATGGGGTGGCAGAAGAGGTGGCAGAAGACCTCCGAACGACAAGATGACTCAGACGGAGGATCCGTCTAGAGCCCGGCAACAGAGGCCTGGGAATAGAACTCCCTCCTTTGACCGCCTGTACAATCGCTCCAGACGGTCAGGCAGATCGTCGATCAACAACAGTTGCCAGGCAGCAGACGTTCGAAACTGCGACAGTTCCATCACTGAGGTCACTTCGATCTGGCCTTCCACTTCCGCTTCGGGGACTCAGGACGGAACTTCCGGTACAACTGCAGCGGCGACGACATCTACAACGGATGCAACGACCACGGCCTGTCAGTCGCAGGAGTCGTCCTTGTCCCTACTGCAGAGCATCTCTGCTGAGCTGCTCGGATCGTCCGTCTCGTCCGAATGTCTTCGGGCGGCCATCGATGCGACGACCGGCGGTCACCCGTTGGACGAGAACTCCGTCCTCGAGGCGATCGACCGCGAGATGGCCGACGTCAATCAGTTCGTCAGAGAGACGCTGGACGTGAGCGAAATCAAGCCGAAGGAGTACCTTCAGATGCACATGAGACACCTGCAGAAGTTCACCTCCAATCTCGAGCAGTTCATCTCATCGCAGCATCAGAGACCGACGACAATGAACTCCACCGAAACATCCACCACCGTCTCATCGCCCGACTCCGCTCTTACAGGACTATAACGAAGCCAAGGAAATGCTCGAACGCATGCGCACGCATAGACCCTTTGTCTGTCGGATGTATTATCTGTCGAATGTATAGTCTGTTGGATCTATTGTCTGTTGGATCTATTGTCCGTTGTACCGGACCTAAGGCGTGTAATGTGTACCTGGTTATGCTACCATTATAATACACTTTGCTTTACAGTGCATTCATTGCTTGCGGTAAATTTGTAATAATTATAGGCAATCGAGAGCGTTTATTGGAATGCTTTCTAAATAAGAATTTTCACCAGTTTTCGGCTACTATCCCTCTTTAGTCCGCTTCCTCCAGCTCTTGCAATGTAAATTATTAGAGTTTTTGGTTGAGACTAGAAGCTTGCAAGCTGTATCCTGAGTGCTTGATTGGCTTGTAATGTCTGCTCGACGAGATCGTCACACTAACGTCACAGTTCAGGCGCAATAGATCTGCACTTATTGCTTTTGAGAAATGACCACTGACCAGAGTATAGACCTATATATAGTTGGCTTCCAATAAAACATGTCTGCTTTCAGCCTTAATTAATGTCATTTGTAATTGGTAGCTCTATGAGCTATACAGGGTGAGGCATAAAAAAATCTACGTCTTTTGCCAATATTTCTGTCAAAAAAGAAAAATTTCAAATTAAATTTTAAATTAAATTTTACAGTCCGAAAGCCAATTCATATTTACGTATACCTGCCAAATTTCACCAAAATATTTAAAATAGAACAAAGTTATTCAACTTTAAGTGACGTCACCCACTGCTTTTTGATGGTTCAAAAACATTTAACAGTCTTTTGCTAATAGAATGACCCCTAAGTTTTTTTAAAAGTGGTGGTGACACTGTGGTGAAAGTCACCACCACTTTTTGACCCAACAACTGATTAAATACATTTGTTTACATGACTGCATTTGGCGGTCTACCATCTAGGTCATTCGTGCATTGATCCTATAGGCCTACTTCAACATGACATCAATCACGAGTTTCAATGTTTTTCGTTATGCAGTAGGCCCTACGCTATTCAGAGATCGCAAGAATGAGCATAAATAACGAAACCTGAATGGTTATTCAAAAGAAAGTCCGAGATTTCAAGAAGGTCAGAGGCAGCAGTGGAGCTGTTAAGGGAGATGTCATTTAGAACTGAAAGGCGGATGGCAAAGTATTCGGGGTTTGAGCTCTTGAACACCTATTGCAGTGTTTAAATGAAATCCTCTAGAGTAGAGTCAGAAGACTGAAGCAGTTGATGTTGATCTGCTGGAATTGGTGACAGAGGAACCGAACATCTGCGAACATTTCAATGCCATGGCAGATCGTTCCTGAATCCTGAGGCGACATAGGTGCTTCGCGAGATAGGCTATAGCTGGGATAGAGAATTTGCACGGCGACTGTATGCGGTTGAGGAATGCACAGACAAGAGGATGATCGGGTGAAGCTGGATTGTTAACAGGAGTTTGTGAAAATAGTTAGAAGTGGATTATTTCTAGAATTTTAGCCAGTGAAATGATTTTGAGGATGGGATTTGTATGATATAGCCTAGGCCTATGATGCCTCGGCATTCTGGTGATAGCGCAGGGTAGTGAGTTTTGAA
>JAQFXW010002104.1:0-13598 GCA_034693945.1 Dendrobaena attemsi
TTTTTAAATTTAAATTACAGAGCGTTAGCGTGGACAGACAAACATCGCATCACCGCATCATCGCATCATCGATCGAACGATCCGGAATTATTGTTTAGAATAATTATATATATAATTATGTAGGCCTATATACTAGAGCGGATTTGGGGTCATGTGCACTGACCAGGACTCTGTGGTCAGTTGGTTGGTGGTCATCTCGGGCATGCGCACAGCTGCAGCGGAAGGCACGCTATGGGGAGGGACAGGGGTAGGGGTGGACGGGTAGGGGAAGGGGGAGGGGAGGGACCTCATCCCACAAAAAGGAAGGGATCGAATTGAACGATGACACCATTGTCCGAGTGAACGGAATGGATAAGCAGTCCATTTGGAAAGCGGATAGATGGATAACAACAACACGCATGGCCAGCCTGTTATTCTCCGTGGCCAGCCTCTAATTCTCCATGGCCAGCCTCTAATTCTCCATGGCCAGCCTCTAATTCTCCATGGCCAGCCTCTTATTCTCCATGGCCAGCCTCTAATTCTCCATGGCCAGCCTCTTATTCTCCGCTTTGGCACCGCTACCATAGAACGAGTATTCGGTATTCGAGACTGTTACTATTCACGAATATTATGGCATTTTAATATTCGTTAATATTCAGAGACATATAAAGATAGACAGACGAAGCCAGACAGATACAGAGGCAGACAGAGGCAGACGGACGAAGCCAGACAGATACAGAGGCAGACAGAGGCAGACGGACGAAGACAGACAGACAGAGGCAGACAGAGACATACAAAGGCAGACAGACGAAGACAGACAGAGACAGACAGACAGACGAAAACAGACAGAGACAGAGGCAGACAGAGACATACAAAGACAGACAGACGAAGAGAGACAGAGACAGACACAGACAGACACAGACAGAGTCAGACAGAGACATACCACGACAGATATATATATATATATATAGAGAGAGAGAGAGAGACAGAGGCAGACACAGACAGAGAGAGACACGCATAGAGATATACAGACAAACAGACAGACAGACAGAGACAGAGACTGAGCCAGAGAGAGAGAGAGAGATGTTCTTGCTGCTGATGAGGCACAAGAGTGTTGTGCTGACTTATAAGAGAGAGAGAGAGAGAGAGAGCTATTGGTCGATGCTAGCGGATTCTGGCATCGAATGACGGAAGCTGAAAGCATGAACAGCGCATACTATGAACAATCGATGCATTTACACCCTATATATACCAATCCATGCACAGACTAATAGGCCAACCCACCCAACCAGCATCGTATGCGAATGCCTATACAGTTACACAAGTGTCTATACATGCATATCATGTTTCTATGGACAACTATCACCTATTGTGTTTTATAGGACACGTGTTATAAGCTTATTAGGCGTTTAATTGACATATAGGGCTGATTATGATTTTCACCTTTATAATGGACACTTATTATTTAGTTATTTATTTATTTATTCACACAGTTCTATACCGCCCCTTCAAGTGGGGTGCGGTAGTGTAGTGGTTAAGGTTGGCGCCTTGTAACCGAAAGGTTATGGGTTCGAATACCACCCACCACGTAAGAACCTTTAGCCAGTCCTTCACTCACAATTGCTCGTTGCCCTTCGGCGTGTAAACTCCGACACACCTCCGGGCTGTAGTCGGGAACGCCTCTGAGTAGTAGGAGACTTGAAGGGGCGGTATAGAAATGTGTCAATAAATAAATAAAATAAACTTGCCTCAAGCCTCTGATGCTGTTCCAGTACGGAACTATAGTTTCCACAGATGTCACCGGTGAGGTCGTTTTCGACGTCAGCCAAGAACTTATTCCATTCCTCGCACTTGTCGGCAAAGCTCTGTAAAAGCAGCAACTGCTGCTGCAGCTTCTTGTGTTGTTGCTGGGTTTCAGAATGAAGCTCATGCCACTGATCGTTGATGCCCTTCAGTTTGTCTGACTCGGCCTTGGACAACGGAAGACGATAACCAGTATGGTTCAGCTCCGTGAAAGATGGATTCATCTGTATAAATTCGTCAGCCAGACTCCGTATCACCTTCAATCGCTCCTGAACGACTTCAGGGTCGGACGAGTTATAGGGAAGGCCGACTTTAGTCAGACCGTCCCTGGCTTTCTTAAGGAATGCTTCGACCTTCTGGTACAGTTCAGTGTAGCTTTCCCTACTGTCCTCGGCCGAAGTGAAGGTCTGAAGACGTCTTTCGACCAGCTGCTGAAGTCTATCGACATGTTGATTAAGCGAGGTTTGACTGGAGACAATGTGAACCATTCGGGCACTATCCAAGGACGGCAACAACTCCTTGCTCAAGCTGTCCAACTCCAACAGTTTCTTCCTGAATGTAAGCAACTCCTGTTGCTCTGCCTAATTGAAAAAGATTAATTTGAAATACAAAGTCAAGCTCATCGTCACTGGAGAAACAAAAATGGATAATAAATTTTAAAATTCATATCTTAGGCAAAACTGAAAAATGCGTGCTAAACAGAAAACAAATAAATAATAATTTCAGTTTGCCCATAAAAGAATAAAATCACAGATGAAACTATCAAGTAAGTAAACAAGCACTCATAGCCCTTATTGTTCCATCAGCAAATGCAGTTAATGCACAATTGGACAAAGTAGATATGATAAAGATAAAACTTTGAAGCAATAATACAAAATAAAAGTAAGAAAACATGTTAATATTATCGTTAATTCATTATCCGCTGAAAAAGAAAACATGAGTTTTAAATACCGTTAAATGCCTGAGTTGTTTCTCTTTATCCTTTTGTAAATCCTCCTGGAAAAGTCTTTCAATGTCAGATTCTTTCTTGTTTACCCAACTGGTTGCATTGTTGTACTCGTTGTTGTAACCATCCCATTTTGAAGACAACGTCTGCATTGCTGACAGCCGTTCACAGATCAATTCCTTAAGCTTCTTCCACCTAAAGATAAAAGACATGTCACACATGTATTTCAACTGATTTTCTTTCATTAATCAACTTATTTTATATTATATAAAGACTCAACTGCTTAAACTGGATGAATTATGGCATCTTTGAGCAGACTATACTTATATAGATGTGCTACAAAGACTTTGAAACAACAAAAACCCGATTTTTTTACTGACGAATACAATTGGCTATTTCCACTACATTGAAGATTTTATAAGAGATAAATATTAATGTGATTTTGCAATGCGTTAAAAAATGTTAATAACAATAATAATTAATATTTCTCATTAATGCGCTGATAGTGCCATTAATGTATGGCATAAACAGAGTTGCTAACAATGAACGACAGGAGAGAGTAAAGAAGCTGAAATGTGATCTAAATAAAAACAATATTATTTCGATCAGACCATCAAGAAAATGTCTCTATCCATTATCCAAGCAGACCTGTCAACAGCCTTCTTCTGTCCATCCTGAACAACTTTGCTGGAAGTAGGATCCAAGTCTGTTACCAAAGCATCTGTAGCGCTAGACAACTTCTTCAGCACGTCTCCAGATCCGTCAAAGTCCTTCTGTAAAGCCTGAATTTTAAAGTTACAGCGGATTAATACAAAAACGTTCAGACTGTTAGTTAATCAAAATCAGCTGCCCAATTCACTAATTAGCAGACAGAAGCAATCCTAACTTGATTCTTTTGGTTTTTCCATTTTAACTCATAATTTTCCAATTGATTTATACCAAAACTTAAATTTACCGAACTGGACATTAATTGAGAACAAACCCTAGCGAGTTTTATGTCAGGCTTCTCTTTGGTGTCATGGTAATTGGCAATGCATCTTCGGTATTGCCCCCGCAGAGTTACTGGAGCTTTGCCGATACAACTTGCGCATTCACGGCTGCTTTCCGCCCTCTACACTTGGTTAACTAATTGCTTCCAATTAGACAGCATTGGCTTTCTCTGTTGTTGGCCCAAGAGTATAGAATATGATTCCATCAGCACTGTGCTTAATGCTTTGTTTTCGCTCAGATGCATTTTACCATAAGAGATTGACAATTATGACCAACAGGAAAAAGTAAATAAACCGAAATAATGCAAATTAGCTATACCCAGGTATTTCTGTTAGCGGGAGTTGGGTGCCAGTACGCTTTTAAGAGGTGAGATCACTTTAATGACTGCATAAATAAATGGTACATAGTTACCTGGAGCAGAACAACCTGATCCTTGAGGCTTGCAATGTCACAACCACTTGTTTGCTGCAGTTTGTTTAGCGATGACTGTGTGTGATCAATGGTATCGTTGACACCCTTCAAAGCCAGATCATAACCGTCCAACAGCCGCTTTTTGTCCGTCGCTAGCCGCTGCAGATTGTTCAGCTGTAGTCAAAGAAACAATTTCTTTAGTTTTTGACAGTTCTCTAAGAGATGCAAGTCAGATCAAAGCTGAGCGCAAGATAATGTGCCATATTAAAAAAAGTTGTGATGAGGGAAACAGACCTACTAAACACTCTGCCTCTCTCTCTTTTACTCTCTCAAATAAAGTTATAGTGGCAGACGATGAGACTCCCAGGCCGGAGTGCGACTCAACAGCTACTGGGAAAGAGCGAGATGGAGAGTCGGGAGTAATCCAATCCAGTCTAATGAAGCAACGGGACCAAAGCCGAAAGGACGTCCACAGGCGGATCGTACCAGAGAGCAAAAACTTAAACTGAGCTGCAAACAGAGGATGAAATAGGCACATGGAATGTGTGTAGTATGTTGAAGAACGGAAATAAATCGAAGGGTGGCGATAGGAAAAGCTGCAATGAATGGTTTGGAAAAAATATGGAAGGACAAACACGTGAGCATAGACACAAAAGAAGATTGGTGAGGGCCTTGATCATACCAACAGGAATTTATGACAGTGAGACGTGGACCATGACTAAGAAAAGGGGAAAAAGATGAATGCATGTGAAATGTAGATATGGAGGAAGATGCTGAGAATATCATGGACAGAGAAAAGAACTAATGAATTGGTACGCATGGCGATTGGAATCGAGAAGGATGAGACGTTACAACCATTAGTGCTAAAAACAAAGCTGAGGTTCTTGGGACATGTTATGAGATCAGAAGGATTAGAAAAGGAAATGATGTTGGCTTGTGGAAATGGACGGAGAAAACAAGGGCGACCAAGGAAAACATGGATGGATGAGATACATGAAACAACTGGAATGAATTTGGCAGAACTAAGGGAAGCGACTTCAGAAAGAAGGAAATGGAGACGCTTCATCGTGACGGTCGCTAGGATTCCACGAATTGACAGCACAAGGTGACACATGATCAGTGACAGACGGTCCAGCTTGCACATTTGCACACATTTGCCATAATAAATTATTGTCATCATAGCTTTGCTTGTGATGCCTTCATATGATTGCGCTATGAACTGGTGATACAGTTTCAGCGAAATTTTTATAAATTTTCAAATTTATAAAGCGCTGCTCACAGTGCGAAGACCCTGAGAGAAGAAATAGGTTTTTAGATGAGAGAAAGATGTAGAAACACTTACAGAGCGAAAGGTAGAGCGAAGGCGAGGTGACATGTATTGTACAAATTGAAAGTCAACTATGTGCGTTATATAAATATTGTAAAATTATTGTTAAAGTATTTACTGCATATATATGTATATGGAGCCTTTTGAGAATCATTCAAATGTGTTGTATAATTTTTGAATAAAATATTTGATTTCAGAACAACTGAGGTAATATGAGTTTCTCTGCCTCCTCAAGCGAAGATGAGGAACAGGTTCCAACCAAGAAAATGCGATTGGAGGAAGAAGACGACGATGAGGATGATGGTACTACTGTTTTATACGATGTCATTTTACATGTATATCTGCATAATTTTGTTTTAAAATGATGTGTTTATATTTGCAAGTGTTTATATTTGCTGGTGCATAAAGTGCCTTTAATCAGACAATCACTACAAAAAATATTTCTAGTCGTTTCTATTTCCATATCAAATATCTTGGCTCACTGGCTCAGCCAGTATAACAAATCATGGGTATGAGTTATGGTTTAAATTCAAAGAAGTTTTTCTTGTTGGCATTTTTACCAGCAATATTACTAAAAGTCCTCAGGTACGATTTGATTAGTAATCTTGAAATCTTGCAGCATCCAAATGACGATAATTAAAGATTTAAATGGACAAGACTCTATTACGGCCACACCTATTACGGTACTTAGAAAGAAATCACTTGAGAATCTTTTCAAGGTTACCTTAAGACGCTGTTAAATAACCAGATTATATACATGGATGAATTTTCATACCAAAATAGCTGAGCACTTTTGAAGTTGTAGAGTGCCACTGCACTGGGCAGTTCAGAATATTGGAATCTGTCGTGTTTAATGTTTGTAAGAGCTTCTTGTGCACTTTGGTGTTCTGATACAATTAACAAAGACTGGCGTGGAACAACTTTATTTGTATGTGTACGAGCTACCTACCCCCGAATACGTTATGACCACTTAATAAACCTAACATGAAAAAGATTTTTACAAATTATTAGAGAAGGAAACACTTTCTAACAACCCAAGAAGCATCGGCATTCAGCTGTTTCTTTTATTACGGTTAGGTACTTTGTCCTTGCAGAGTTTGCCAATCAATGTTTCAGACATTTCATTGTCCGCATATGAATTGTCTTAGTGTGTTTAATTGTTCAGTTGCAGATGAACAGGATGCTGGTCATTTATCGTCTTCCAGTGTAGATGATAATAATGAGCACGGCTTTGAAGCTTTGGAGCGGCCATCATTCGGTGGATTATCGTCGGTTTTAGATACCTTTGTCAAAAGCGACGTATCGGCCAATAACAGCGACGTAGCCTACAACGAAGTGGCCCAGAGACTAATGGTATGACTGACTAAGAGTGCTAAGTGCTAGACACTTGTGATACATGTTTCTTTCATTCTCGGGTATGTATGTATGTATGAATGAAAGGAGTGTGCATTCATTAAGGCAGGGGAATTATAATTTTTTTAAAATCTTTTTGATTCGTTGTGAGAGGATTCTGCTTATAAGATCAATGAGGCTTTCATACATTAAGATGTATTTTATAAATCTGCATTTGTATATTTATGGCAATTTTTGGCAGACACACTTGTTCATCTTCAACTTTTATGTATTACTCTTCTTGTTGGGCTTAACCCAGAGAAACCGACAGGCTGGCTTTCCATCCCGTTTTCATAGCATTACAGATGCCCAGGGTTCAAAGGGTTAAGAAGAACGATGTTATAGCTAGGTATTGTTAGCTAGGTATTGTGTGTTCAAGTCAGAGTTGAATCCTTGCCTGTGTTGGATGCACAACAAGCAAGTCGTTGCCAAACCCAGTGACCTTGCTTGGTTATTATTTTACTGCAATTATTGTCTGTTCATTTCCCACAAAAACACATGACTAAAGTTTGGCTATTGATTTCTGTTAGCCATTGCTCGAGCAAGTCCTTCACTCACAACTGCTCTGCACCATCGATGTTCTGTCATGCGTGCACTTTTGAACTCCGTAAGGAGGACAATAACACAATGGTTTCTGTTTGCATTGCTTCAGTTTTCATTCCTGCACCTAGAGACATTACAACACATTGAAATTTGTTCTTACTTGCTCAGAAAAGAATGGGTCATCAAGAAGGCAAAGGCCTCGGCAAGCACGGCCAGGGTATTGTCGCTCCAGTCGAGGCATCGAAGCAGAGAGGCCGACGAGGTCTGGGCCACGAGATCAAAGGTCTTGCCCCGTCCGATGTTGGGTGGGACTTCAATCGCGAGGCCGTAACAGTCGAAGAGACCGTCAACTGGATCCCGCAGTGTCAACTGGAAGCACCACCCATCGAGGAACTGAAGAACTGGGTGAGGGAAGGGGCCATTAAGCTGAGCATCGAGGACGAGACGACCTTCTGCTCCAAGGAAACCCTTGACGCCATCCTCAGCAGTAAGAGCATCTTTGATCATCTGGAGTCGGAGGAGATGAGGAAAGCGAGAACTAAGTCAAATCCATACGAAACGATACGAAGCGCCTTCTTCCTCAACCGGTTTGTAAACAACGGTATTACAGCAATTGGTTAAAAAATGCGTATTTTTGTTAACTTTAAAGTTCCACTTTGCCATGATGTTTGAATTTATTTGTTGAGGAGAAATGCGAATTTGTATGGCTCTTGAAAGTGTACAGTAATGTTTTTGTACATGTGTCTGATTAAAGTATTGTGCTATAGGTTTTAACACTAGTGGAAAAATTCGTAAATACAAGCTATTTTTATGTAAGCCGACTGCCATCCGTTTCATTTGTGAATTCTGTCTTACACGTCATTGTTTATTGTTACTCTTATATTCTAGGTATTCTTCTAAGTTCTAACTAGCTGTTATTTTTAATCGTTCATGAATTTTTTATTGATGCAGGGCATCCATGAAAATGGCCAACATGGATGCTGTCTTGGATTTCATGTTTACGAATCCGAAGGATGAGGAGGGAGTAAGTACCGCAGCTCTCATTCCATCTCTGCTTTAAATACGAACTTTCATTTCTATGTTTGTCTTCCTTAATCTCGTGAGCAGGTAAGGAATGAATCTCAGTCTTCTTGTTCATGGAGTCCATGTATGGTGAGACTTGATAATTGTTTCGATGCTTTTGCCAGTTAGTCAGGTGCTTGTTCGTTGTGAATCTTACTGTGGTTTTTTCTATAATGGTCTATTCTGTAGATACTGCAAGAAAATTAACATGAAAAGTCATTGATATCATTGTAGTTATAATGACGACCATTTGAATGGCACTGTAACACAGTAACACAGTTCCAAGGCACCTCACACAATCATTGTTATTGTTAACAAACAAGAGACACAGCATTGTTTAAAAGAGAAGAATCCACTGATAAGCAGAAACTAATTTCCAGACTTCAATCTCCACTTTGTTTCTCTTTACAATCTGTCTGACATGAAGATGCGCTTATTAATAAGCTGGTGCCCTGCACTTAGCTTCAAATTTGCTTCCTTGAAATTCAGAGTTGACCACTTTACATTTATGATTACGACTAAGCTATCGTTAATATTTTTGTTGATTTGATGTGTTGCTCTTTTGGCGTGTTTTTCTGTCTAGCGATCTCTGATAGCGCCAAATGAGTTACTGTATTTTGCCGATATCTGCGCTGGGCCGGGTGGTTTCAGCGAGTATGTGCTGTGGAGGAAGTCATGGCATGCCAAAGGTTTTGGATTCACCCTCAAAGGTCCATGCGACTTCAAACTTGAGGATTTCTATGCAGCTCCCAGCGAGTTGTTTGAACCACATTACGGTATGTTGGACCAACCTTAGTCATGCACTTATGATTACTACTCAAGATTCTGTAATCTGTATGGTGCAATCAATAAATAAAACAAAATTGTGTGGCACCGCTTCAAGATTTCTGCTCAGAGGCGCTTTGATACAGGCTTGATCTGTTAAGTCCCTCTCTAAAGCATTGAGAACTAGGCGACCTTGCTGATGTAAGAAGTGATGCTTTAAAAAATGCTTGCTGAACAACACCAGTAGTGTATATATATATCATATAGTTAATTGTGTTAATAAGTAACTTATGTATCTTTAATTGCATCAGTTTATGGCACAACAAAGACCAGATCCACATCCAGGTAATCAGTCCATTGAAACGAAGGATTGTTCCGTAAAGAAAGTCCAACACGGAAAATGGTTGATTGGACTTGGTCTGAGGCTAGAACGTAGAGCTACACTAGTGCTACATTGTATGATAGCTTCTGTTTAAGAATTTCACCAACTCACACATCGTTTCATTTCCACCGTAGGTGTTGGTGGTCCTGACGGTGATGGTGACATCTACAATCCAGATAACTTACGGGAATTCCAGAACTTTGTGCTCACCCACACAGATGGCAAGGGCGTCCATTTTGTGATGGCTGATGGAGTACGTTGTACCGCTTATTTGAACTGACTGCAGTTTGATATTTGATTAATTTTTCATAGTTAACTAGCAGAAGAACTCGGCTTGGCTTGAGTCATTGTATGTTTAGCTGGAATTTCCCAGCGTAACCGTTGTGCTATTTTTAGATTCAGTCGCCTGATGTGGAATTTTCCAACGTTGTGCTTTTTTTAGATTCATTCGCCAGCACAGCTAAGCCTTTATTTTGACGGCCTTAAATATCACCAACGGGTTAAGATTTTTGGGATCGCAATCCAATGCCCCTATCTCCTGTATTGTATTATTGTATTGTAGTAAAGTACTCTACTATGACACGACCTCAGCTTAGTCAGCAATCTGTACTAATAACCTGTATTGTGGCATCCATCATGTGACTGAGGTGGACTTGTAGCAGGCTCAATCAATCAATTAAAATTTCTATGTACAGCGCTTCTTCAAGGTAGCTAGTCAGAGGCGCTCCAAACCCAGTCAAGCGAAAAAGTGGTCTTCAGCAGCTGGTGAAACTGATTACAAGAGACACTTGGGAGTTGGCGCATGGACAAAGCCTGTTCTAAGTTGCCATCCCAGCCAAAGAGAAGGGTGGCATATGTGATGCGACACGTGAAAAGCGACCACTATGCGAGATTTATTTACCGAGATATGGGCCTTAGAACATGGTCACCCATCAAGATATCAAAATCGGGTTTTCGCTAGAATTCGCTAGACACCTCTAAGGTCCTCTATTCATTATAATAAATAATTCCTGTATCAAAATCTAACATTAAAATATTTTATTTAACATTTTAAAACTATTACAGGTGAAATTTATCGACCTGGGGCAACACCATTCTCTGGATATTATGATAGCAAAAATAAATTTAAACCAGGTTTGAAGCACAATCATTTCATTTTATAATAGTAAAACGCTAAATAAAACGCTTTACCAGTCTATGCTGCGTGCTGTTTTCTATGTTTACGAATTAAAGTCGAGCGTTAGCGATATCGCACATCTAACTTCAAATCGATTTTACCCAAAAACGTGTTTTTGAGGTAAATCGAGTTTTAAATTCTACAGAAAAGTAAATTATAGTCCAATCTGACACCATTTAACATCATTATTTGCAGAATATTATGCTGATCATGGTGATATGCATAACTCCGTTCCCGCATAGTGGTCCCTTTTCACGTGTCGCATCACACATGTTTACAATGCTAGTTATTGCCAAAGACAGATGGACAGTTGGACAGAGAGAGGTTGCAACTAATGACAGTATATTGGGTATATTTGTGTGCAAGTACTAAGAATTTAACAGTCAATTGCTTTATTATTGTCTTCAGGGGTTTTCGGTTGAAGGCGAGGAAAATATCCAGGAGATTTTATCTAAGCGTCTTTATCTCTGCCAGTTCCTCTGTGCGCTAATGATCCTTCGGCCAGGTATGTTAAATTCACATTGCTTTTGTAAAATCACTTAATAGTGCGGAAACTTTCAACAGAGACGGTGACCACTGGTAGTGCTTTGTTTGTTAACCGTATGAAGTACCACTTGGACGTACCATTTCTATTGTTACGTTGGGTCAAACGGTGTCCCTTTCTAAAGCTTAGCTTGTGTTGAGCGGAAGATTGTTACGAAGTCACATTGAACTTGTTATATCGAATATCACCACTTTAAAGAGACTGCAGTTTGATATTTGATTAGGTTTTTATTCGATAGCTTATTACGTCATTCACATGTTTCATTTTCCCTTGTTAGGATGAATATCACCCTTTCTGTTAGCTTTCATGCTGTGACTCGTTTTTTAGTTCTTCATTTAGTAATTTCACATAATTATGTTGGACTAACTAGAGTTGTTATATGTCTTGAAAGGCCTGTATTTGTCAATTCAGTATCTAATCAATGATTCACATTAATCATAATTGCTTGCTTGGTGTGTGACGGTTTGATCTTTGAGACAAATATTTTTTCAGGTCGTAGAACTGATTTATTCTGATTACTGTATGAATTGTCTTTAATACGTTGTAGGTGGAAATGATTACTATATGAATTGTGTTTTATACTTTGTAGGTGGAAATTTTGTTTGTAAATTGTTTGACCTCTTCACGACCTTCAGCGTTGGCTTGATTTATCTCATGTACCGATCATTCAACCATGTTTCGATATTTAAGCCCGTTACAAGTCGACCGGCAAACTCTGAGAGGTTGGTTCTTATCTCATCTAATGTAGTTTGTCGATGTCTTCTGGGCAGGGCTCCTGCTTTTTGGCAATAGCTCTGCACTCCAGCTTTGGTCCTAATGGCGTCTATTATGAAGTGGTGTTAATTCGATATTTGAAATCGACTTCCTGGAAGTTATGACTCCTACCCAAGGATTCTTCTTCCTAACCCTAACCAGCTTTTAGTCTGTCCTTTTCTAGCAGGGTTGGATTGGGAGCACTTCTGAGTAGAAATCTTGATAGATGTTATACACATTAAATTTGTCTAAATAAATGAATGAGTATACTTGCCATGTCTTGTGAATCGTATGTTGACGAATGCACTTGTGAACTGTTGAAGGAGAAGCGAGAGTATATCAATCGCTTGCTATCGTATTTCATTGCTAACAAAGTACCCTACCGTTATTTCAGTGCAAACAGTTTTTGGAGTCTTTGTCTATAGCACCATTAATTAGTCCCTTAGGTAACAACTGTTTGGAGATATTACAAAGCGATTAATGTGATTACTGCACCTGTTCCAGGTACATCGTCTGCCAAGGCCGAAGACCCGACTCGCTATCAATCCAACAGTACCTGTTCAATCTGAACCTTCGCATGTGCGACATATATCCGGGCATTGCTTCATCAAAGGTTGACATTACCGAAGTCGTGCCGCTAGACATTCTCTGCGATGACAACCCATTTTTCCAATATATTCACGATTCGAACGAAGCTCTTGGAAAGCAGCAGATCGTCTCGCTCGTTAAGATTAGGACTTTTGCACAGAACATGGAGTTGCGTGACACACGACAATCAGACGTTCGTGACCGATGCATGCAACGTTGGGAAGTTCCAGATGAATTACGCACTGCTTCAGACAAGTCGGAGAAACCTGCAGACAAGTTCAATAAACTGACAAAGGTGATGGCCTTTCTTTTGTTGTATTGTACCATATTGTATTAGAGTATTTGTATAGCACCTATAATAATCGTATGAACTATTCAGAGTCAATCCCAACTGCAGTGGTGAGTTACCACACCAAAGCTCCTCATTTTCCACCCCACCTGGCAAAAGAGGGGTGAGTTATTTTTTGTTTTTCTTTTATGTCATCAGAATTACTCAAGAGACTTCTATCAAGTAACATAGCAGCTACTCTCTTCAAAGATGAGTAGGCAGAATTTTGTTACTTACAACAGTCTTGATGCAATTCCTCATGCAATACATTCATTCATTTGAGACCTTATATAGCTCTAAATGACAGAACCTGCTCCAAGACTCATTTAAAAATAACTTGGTCAATGATCATGTCGCTTTTTAAATGTCTCTGATAAGTGGTTCTTCTGATGAATGTGTCGTATATGTAGTCAATTAGTTACATCTGTAATGAATGGGTCAGGGATACCCTGCACTGGCTCCCTGTAGCCCAGCGCATTCAGTTTAAGATTCTTTCTTTAATGCGCAGCTGGGTCCGCCCCTTGCTATCTTATTGACCTTTGTGTTCCGGTATCCTCGCTCCCGGGTCGTAGCGCCCTGCGCTCTGTTTCACTCGACTTGCTTCTTGT
>JAQFXW010002105.1:0-13597 GCA_034693945.1 Dendrobaena attemsi
ATTTCCATTCGGCGATTCGGGTTTCGACAATTCGCTACAGCGCCGGTAACCGTGCTGCAGAAATCATATGACTGGATTAGACCTGAAATTGTAGACAACAGATCAGAAACATTATTCTCATTCAATGAAATTGCATAAAACAGATCAGTAACATTATTCTCATTCAAAGGCAGTCACACCCGGAAGCTAATCACATGGTTAACAACCGTACAAATAAACGTCCGGGTTGCATAGAGTTTTGGTTAAATGACCGACAAAATAAAACAATGAAAACGTAAAATTCGCAAATTTATATTTAAATCCGTTTACGTAAAGCCAAAAATTTAAAGTCACAGCAAAGGGGCTTACGAGCAGATGCTATGAACTTGCGTACGTCGTCATTAGTAATTTCCAATAGTTTAAAATCAGGGCGTTATAGAAGTTTATAGACCAAACGATTCGCAATCACACCTAATACCATGCCTCATCGCATGACGCAACCGATATCGATAATTTCGGTCAGACGTCGGATAACACATAAAAATGACAGTTGATTTACTTATATCCAGTCCGTTACGATTGTATTACCTTCGAGAGAAAAATATCCCTGTCAATTGAGACTTCCTTCACCTCTCTCGCCTCCGCTGTTCTGTGTCCTAGAATTATGAAGGTCCGGCATAGACAGTTGTACAGGAAGAGCTACATCCTGCGCACATACTCCAAGGCAGAGCGGCCATCTTTGTCGCTCTACTGGTTGTTAACACTGGTCGGCATGTACTGTCAATCAAGGCAGATAGAGCGGTAGACGGTGGGCGTTTCCTAGCGAATGCTATCGAAGCACGGCCATTTTAATACGAGACACTCTTCTGCTTTTCGTACAAGGGACTGACTAAACCCACAGATAACGTATCATTCCAGAAGAGTCACGTCTAACGGGCGCTCTCAGCCTAGCGGCGAGTGAACAAATCACAAGTGGTCTTTCACGAAGCTCTCAAGATTAAAATTAAATGTTGCAGTTACCAGGCAACCTCTTATATACGTCGTGCACTGATGCCATTTCCAGAACACTCCGATCGTCCACACGAGGGGATTATGCCAGACTTCGCACAGATCGGAAGTTTTGTAGCCGCGCTTTCTCTGCTGTAGGACCTTTGGAATGGAACAATCTACCAATTACAGTCCGTCAGCCTACACTGGGACTATTATTACGGATCCACATTTCAAATCAAAACTGAAACCCAAAGATCTCTCTGTACTACGCCTATGATTAATTGGCTAGGAATGTAGAGCTACGAATCGAATCGCCGCGTGTCTAATGGATCAAAGGGTAGAAGGAGGGCGTCGACAGCCTGGGCTGAATCGACTTAAATGCCGATCAGGCAGGCGTCGCTGATATTGACAGGCGAGGACCCATTGTAACATTGTTTGCCTGGTTAGGCATGTAGACGCTATGAATAGGAACTGTGGTGGACGTAAATTTACGTTCCACGCGTCCAGACAAACTCAATTTTGGACGTATTATTACGTCCCTCACAGTCAACGTGCTAGGGACAAATTAGTGTCATCCTAATAGGAAGGTTAAAGTCATGTATCATTTATATCCAGGTGTACCAACATATGAGTTGGGTTGGGGGGCTTTATGGGGAGAGAAGGGAACTTAGCACATATGTGACTCATTACAACCATAGCCAGCAACAGCAGATTGTCAGTTGACTCGGTCAAAGCTGCAATTCTTGAATCACCCTAAGTAGAAAGATAAGATGTCATCGCCTCGAAAGCAGGCACTCCATCCTGAGAATAGAATATCCTTCTAAATGGACTCAGGCCATGCTTCTGGTCAGTTTCACCCCATTCCAGTAGCTATTGGGACGAAGGTTTGGCCAATCGTGGGTATCTGCTGGCGTGGGGTGGTGTGGCCTTATAACTCTGAAGCAGCTGACTTCAATTCATGGCCAGAGACCACCCCCACCTTCGACCACTCCATCCAACGCTTTCAAAGTCGTACCTGTACCTCATTGTGGTGGGAGGGTGAAAAGGCAGGTAGCGATTGCCTGTTGGTAAGACTAGGAAATCAGTGGAGAAAGCCTTGGCCTATGAACCACATAGACGCTACGCTAGGTCTACAGCTCACCCTGCAAGACCTTCAAAGTGCTGGCTCATAGGTAGAACAATTTATAATGCATAGCTAATAAGAGGAACCTCAAACCGGAAAGCTCAGGTCAAATGATGAAGTTGTCATATTGTTTGCTACGTTCAACACTGGCTTATAACTGATGTCTGCGAATAACCACAGTATATATAATTATATATACTGTGGAATAACTTTAAATACATACAATCACACATACATATGCACACATGTAAACATATACGTACATGTGCGTATGTACATACATACATATAAACATATACTTACATGTACATACATGCATACATACATACATACAGAACATACACACATACATTCAGTCATTAATATAAACATGTGCAGATGAGCTCTATCTATCTATAGATAGATAGAGCTCATAAAGTCTACAATAATATTGCATGTCTCTTTCACCTGTCTGTACACCCATGTGTATGCCTGTGCGCATACATAGGTCTGCACTGCAAAGGACGCGGGGTATAGGGGCTTCTCCCATCCCCCATACCCACGGCTTGGGTGCACTGAATAGCCAACCTCGTCAGCTGCTGTGTTTAGAGTGCTGACGGTGTTTGGACCCTCTCTGTATATGGGAGATACAAGCCGTGGCCCACTGGTATAGAGGTGACATAATTATTTACACAACGGCCTGTATATGAATACCCTCGGTTCCGCATCCGTATATACTATATATACTATAGGCTGTGGCTTTGCCTTTTGTTTCCCCCACACCAACATCGTCGTTTCTCTGATGGAGATCACTGTGCTGCACATCCCTCAGATGACCACACCCAAGGGAAAGTCCAGGAGTGTGCCGTACTGGACTGACGAGTGCACCCGTCATGACAAGGAGCGCAACGAGGCCCGCAAGAAGTCGTTTCGGGTTTAAACGAACACACGTTCAAACACTGGGCTGGCTCATCAATGCATTGCTCAATCCACACTATACTAAATTAACCATTGAAACAAAACACAGAAAACAGTGCTACAGCTTTATTACTAAGTCACTCACATAATTATCAGATCAGCTGATTCACAGCAGAACAATATTTATGATAGAATAAACACACTATAATTGTATATCTTAAATACTACAAATTGATTAATTCCATTTCTTACCAAGCCTATAATACAATACAAGATTATATATCAAATATGAATACTCCTACTATAAATTAAACAAACATTTAAATTTAACAAATATAAAGCAAGAACTCTGATTTAAATTTGCATCCATGTCATGTTAAATAAAATTGCAAAAACTAGAACTAAATGGTATCTGTAAAAAACTCACCATTATCAAATGCTGCAGACACAGATGGAATATCTCAGATCAGATACTCAGCATTATTTTACCATAAAAAACCTTGACATAAACTTTAAAGGCTAAGCCATAATATCAAAGTTGATTCCTATATGGTGCCAAAAATCCACAAAGTAAAAAATCTGAAACCAAAACAGTCAACTTGGCAATAATATTTATAATAAAAACTATTTGTGCTATAACTGCTACTGGTGAATAACATGGAAACAATCTAATGGTAGAAATCTGTTTTGTGCAGTAATTGCAAAAAATAGCGATTTTCATCTAAACTGTTGATCAGTGTAAAACTGCCTAAAACTGACAACAAATAGGCCTAGTCTACTTCAGCACAATTATATTTTACATAATACTAGTTTGCAACTAGTTTACACAACATTCTACACCACTACTCAGACTAGGCTTACATATAAATTTCATATTGCAACAGCATTACAGTCAACTTTGATTGCATGGAACATTCAACTTCCCAATTATTTTATGATAAATATTTAATTTAAATGCAACACATTTTTGGCAACATCCGCAACTGAAAACCTTTATGGGAGACTATTCCAGATGTAAATATATTTATAACCATACACTTATTGCAACAGGAGTTACAAGATTAGTCTTGCTGTTATATAAATTATACAATATCATGGAATGTGTCAAAGAAGCTCATATAAAAAAAGCAATGCTTTCGAGTAGTTTAAATTCATACATTAAGTCTTGACATGGACAAATGTTTAATAAAGGTTTTTGGTCAATTAAAAAAAGAGAAATAAAAATTAGTCAATGTCAAAACTAAATAAACCACAAAACATCAACACCGAGTAATATATTATACTATAATGTGTAATTTCATCACATATTTTAGTACCTAGTTTTCACAACATCTTCAAAAAATCAGCTGGGTATTCTTGGCACATATCCGAGTAAACGTATTTAATATAAAATCTGTATAATTTACTTCACATAATTTACATCACATGATTGAAATATATACATGGAATTCAATACATTGTACCCTGTAAACTGAAGCACAACTCAAATGTAGATGTAGTATTTCTAGCCATGCCACTATGCCCAAGATTCAATGTTGTGAAGAAGCTTGAATTTAAATCCAATTTCATTACAAAGTAAGAATTAAAGCACCAAACACTTCTTAACAACTCACAAAAGTCAACTACAGCAGTGATTTTCAAACTGTATTTAAGTAGTAGTTCAGTTAAAACTATGCAGTGGTAATGAATATTCTCACAACTCTCTCTCTCATGCACCCCTGTTATATTCTTTGCAGACTCATTGGTCTGTGGTTCACAGTTTGAAAAGCCTTGCATTTCAGGAACACAGTATAATGATGTGGCCTTGCCTGTATCCAGAAACGCAATATTAAAAGAAAATCCCAAAGGAATAATGGAGTGCAACTTTCAAACCACAGTCACAAAGGCAAGAAAAGTGAGCAGCACCATCAAGAAATCTCTACACTGATCTGTTGGATAAACCAAATCATAAACAGAACTGTCTCTTAACAACAGACACTAGTATTCATAGCTGTACTGATGTAGTACCTCTTAATGTCTTTTGTAATTGTAATTACTTGAAAATGGCACACTCAATTTCAGACCACTGGAAACAGCAAATGTGCCTTATTGCCAGAAAATCCGCCACAGTGAAGAGAAAGTCTGTGTATGTACTATGTATGACAAACCAGTTATTCCAACAGTGCCACATTCATTTGAGCTGCTAATGATTTCAGACAAGTTTAGCATATACTATTCCATTGCAAGTAATTTCAAGTGGACTTCTACGGTGACAACATATTTTCAGAGTCGAGGTATAAAAGCAACACCACTTGACGAGCACAAATCAACAGAATGGTGTAGAAATTTAAGAACAACGCAACCTATCTCTATGGTAACAGATGACCTCTGATGCTGAGGTCACTCGATGGTCTACCCTAGAGTCGTGTGGGCGTCTGGCGACCGCTAGTGCTTCCCGGTGACTGTGTCTCAACCCGGCTCAACTCCTCACGTTCTTCTTCGCTGTCTGGTTCATCCTCATCCAGGTTTCCATTGTCGGATGGAGGAGGAGTCGAGGAACGAGATACGGAAGGAGATGGCGGTTCTGAGTGCGGTTTTGGCATCGTCTTCACAAATTCCTTCAGAAATTTACGAGTAAATAAAACAACAAAAATAATTATCATGTCATATCTCTTAAGGAGAAACTCAATTAGAAGTGCTTAGAATAGTTCAACTTTAACATGAAGTTGTTTCTGAACTTATCAGAACAACTTGTAAAGCATGCATTTGAGAAATGAAACCACAGCAGTATAATTTAGACTGGAGCAGTTTGTAGAACATAGCCAATTAGCTGTATTGCTCTTGGGAAACAAGCATGGGTACAATGGGAGACTATTCCAGATGTGTTGTATATTTATAACCATACACTTAATCTGAAAATTCTTAATCTGAAAACTATCCCAGTCATCAACCAAATACTTCAATCTGTTACAGGAAAACATTACAACTGCTGTCACTATTCTGAGCTCATTATTAAAATTGCTAATTTTCTCTCAATAGCATTTCAATCTATCAACAATTTAGGACATTTTATCGGATCTGTTGCCTCTCAAGAGTGAGCTTCAGTTTCTTACAGTTTGGTCCATGGTGAAGAGGTGAGGATGTGTTTTGTTCAATGCCATGAATCTCACTTTACTGTAGTACTGTTTGAAATAACACACAGAACAAAATCAACCACACAAATAGCCTCGGTCAGTTACCACATCACTTGGGACATGTTCAATTAATTCAAATATTCAATCAAAGGCTTATATTGTTAATCTACAATTTCTACAACACTATTAATGTAGTGCAAGATGAATTACATCACGGTTGTTTCTAGTTGAACTGAACCCAGAGACCATTATCTAGATCCAGATATAGGCTTCTCCATTAGTCAGTAATCTAGAATTCTCACATCATATTGATTGTTGTTTCAATTCTGAACTTCTATTGCAGTCAAAGTAAAGTATATTTGTGTCAGTTAAGAAAAACATACTATCCTCATTTCACTCTTTTTCTCACTTTATCCATTCTCAACAATGCTACCACTACTTCCATCCACATACTTCTCCTTGTCCCTCCCCCTGTATCTGTCTGTCCCTATTAGTCCCCTCCAAATTTCTCCCTATTTGACCAAGTGCAAACAAGTAACTCCGATCTAACGATATTAGTACAACAACGAAATTGTAATATTCCGCCTGCTCAAAATCTAAAAAGTAGCACATGGACCATGTAAGAATATACATAAGCAGTTTACAATACACATTACCCTAAACATCCAGAATAAATGGAAAAATAAGCAGGTAAAGGATGCATACAATTCCCAGGTTCTTCCAATCAAGTAGTTCACTCAGTCGTTCCGTACGATTTCGCTGAATAATTCGCTGGCGACGAGACAGGTGCGTAAAATCAAGCATGTACTGTAACAATGGACATAAAAAAATTCATATCTGGCTTCTGGGATATAATCACCTATATTCAGTTCGATACAAAATATGAATCGAACAGGTGCTACGATATCTTTTCCTGAATGAAGTGTAACTACTTATGGTTGGCATCAATTAAATTATTCTCTCATCTATAGCTAACAACACTTAAAAGATTATATTAAGGAGAAATTGAAGTGGAAGATTCAAGAAGATTGATGGCCTCTTAAGAGCAATCATTTCTAAATGTTTCATTCTAAATTGACAGTATGCTCAACCAACTGTGTACAATTGTTTATTTAGATTTAGAAGAAGAGAAGAGCAGCTCAGCGGGTCACGGACTGACCTGGGCCAGCTGTTGAATGGACTCTTCCGTGCTCTTGAAATGCCGATCGATAATGTAGATGCCATAGGAGACGGGATCCGTGATGTGCTGCTCCATAAAACAACCAAATCCCGACAGGTTCGTTGTCACACTCGGAATGCCCATCACGGTACACTCGGCTATATACAACAAATCAAGGTATGTATATGTGACAAATATTCACCTAAAATGCCAAATCATTACAGTTCCAACCTCTGAAGTTGTTACTTAAGGTTATGCAACTGAGAATCAACACAGTTCAACTGTTAAGATGGTTAGTACTGTGAATTTACAAAAATCTCTAATTATGGATTTGAAGTTTCAAATCATATTTTTTCACAAAGTTTGACATCAGCGCCAATAGTTTTTAATTGATTAACCTGAAGAATGTTATAAAATAACAAATACAAGAAGACGGTAAAAATAAAAACCAAATTTTATACTAGACAATTTCTTCCAGAAAAGAGTTCACGAAGAAGCTAAAACTCTAAAACACCATAGGTATTTTAAACTTATGCCTAAATTTTTTTTATAGTTCAAGTTAAATCCTTCGATTTTCCAGGCAACGGTAACATTACAATTACCAATCAATGCAGTTAAACCGTAAAGATGGTAAGTATTGTTAATGAAAAAAATATTTAAATGAATCTCAAAAGGTGGCTATGAAACCAGGACCTAATAAGTACATACCTGGAGTGTATCCCCAGGGCTCATAATAGGACGGGAAAACTCCCAGATGGCATCCCCTCACAAAGTCATCGTAGTCCATGCCAAACAGTGGATTCGTTGAGTTAAGAAACTCCGGATGAAATATCACCTGTTTGAGAAATGAGAACTTCTTAAATCTTGAGTTACACTACAAGAGAAATCACTTTCGTACTGATCGAAACAGAAGTAAAACAAATGAAGATGAAAAGAGCTCAGAAGGCCAAACAAACATATTTAGGATGCAATGTTCAATCTGATAATTTCTATAAAACCATTATTGCAATGCAGATGACACAAATCAATGGTCGCTTCCTAAGCAAAAAACATTTACTCAAACAAATTCAGTAAATCCCTGTTTCATAGTAACGAATAGCAGCTGAATGAAATGGTCAACGAATGGTACCATAGCTGAATACTGGTCAATGAACAGCGCTCAATACCGTTCACTGAAAGGTCAAACAAGTCTGTAACTGATCTATATTACTCGAATTGAAATAAAATCATGTTTATTACTTATATCAATATCATAATTCAATTATAAAATTGATCAATATTCATCATTATTAGATGTTGTTTGACCTTAACTCTGTCCAAACGACTGTTGAAGAGTTGACATCTGCGAAGAGCACAGAGAACTGGATCTGTTCCATCGCTTAAGACGTTGTGGGTGCAAATCGGAGGAAGACTATTACGCTGCAAAGAAAAGCATAAATAACCACAAATCTACTCTAGTTCAGTAAAATTCCTGATTAAGCAGTTGCATGAATAGTGATTCATGAATAACAAATCTGACTAAACTAAATAAAATCAAGTCAGATAGTATAAATCATTTCTGCAATTCCACATTCAACAATGCAATTCAAAGGGTTAAACACCAGTACTTTTGAGACTCAACATAAGCTAGTTCTGCACTTAAGTACTTTTCAACAAAAGAATGATACTTATGCGATAATGATGATGATAACGACAATATTCAAGAAGAACACAGACCTGTGACGCATAAATGCACCTCTTTAACTTGACAACGTCCTCTTTTACCAATAAATCCTCACCCTTCGGAATTTCACCCCTAAAACATCAATAAAATGATGCCCTGTTGTACGACCATCATGGCCGTGCATCTCCGACATAGTTCTCCACGTCTGTGTATCTGTCTGTTGCATTTGATAAATGCTGAAGGAATGTGATATCCGCCCAAACCTGGCTGCAGAGGAATGTAAACTGGTCCATGCATGGTCAGCTGTATGCTGTTGTCGGCTGGCCCAACCTCTAAGGCCTTAACACGAACGACGTCGGACGTGCATACCAACTTCTTTGAAGAAAGAACTTGCTGCGCTAAATTATCTTGCCAGCAGAAACAAGACAAGCATCTCTTCAATTTCGATACCACGTGCTTGAAAGCCATTTTTTTAAGTCACAAGTGCCTGAGTCTGAGCGATTCATCTCTTCTAGAAGTGCCATATAAATCTTTACATACAGTAAAATACAATCAACGATTCTAATGGATCGACAGAAACAAAAATAAATTAAAAAGAAAAATCACTCATAGAAAAACACGTGAACTCGTGTATCAGAAATGTCATTTTAGTTGAGGAATAGAAGTAACTAGGGATCAACTTCCCCAGATCAGTGTCTGACCTGAGGCAGACTTCAAAGAGTCTGTGTCCGATGTCCTTCTGGACAGCATCGACCGTCTCCTTGAGCTGCTTTGCGATGGCCTGACCCCTCAGCGAATCCACGTTGAAGTTACTCGTCTGAGTCGGAAAGATCAGAAATGCAACGACGGTCATCTCACTATCCTCACTCTACAACAGGCAAAAGACAACTACGTAATCTATCTCGTAAGTTATCGGGCTGCTCCAAAAACAAACATGAAGAAATTAAGTGTACACATTTATTTTAGGAGAAGAGTTACACTATTAGGGCACCATCTGTTCAATTTATGTGTCAACTAAAAATCCAAAAACAAGAGTGCAACACCAGCAATTGATGCAAGTTAATAAACCAAATAAAAAAAGAACATATCTTTTGCATTGTATCTAATATTTACGTATGCCTGAAACATTGGCTTACCAGGAGACCCTTAGAGAACACAAGTACTTATTTTAGGACGATGCTATTCATATTCGTAATATGGCAAATAAAAAAGTCATTCATATTTACAGTTAGATTAGCATCACTCAGCAGGTGATGGCATTATTTTATGATTTACCTTTAGTAGGTAATTGAGTCTAGCGAGAGCCTCAATGAACATGTCTGCTCCTTTGTTGGTAAACTCGTATCGACCAGCAATAAATAAATACAGAGTTCTGTCGAGATCAAAGTCATAATGTCTAAAATGAGATAATAAAAAATCCATCAACAAAAGCAAGAAAATTCTTACATGAAACCCTATTTGTAAAGATGACTTACTGATTACAGCGGACAAACTTTCAACGACAGACAGACCACCGAGAGACAGGCAGCTGCATATCGTCATCAACTAATGTTTTGTGAATAAACATATTATTGTACCATGCATTGAAAAGTCGTAATAGGTAATCCATGAATGTTCAGGTAAGGTAAAATCCGAATGCATATATCACAGACGTTTTAACTAAATATTATTTACTGCCATTATGAGACCTGTTAGGTACACGAGATATTACATATTACACGAATGGCCCCTTTTAGGGACCTTGAGCAAGCCCTTCACTCACAATTGCTTATGGCGCTTCGGCATGTAAACTCCGACTTGACACATCTCTGAGCTGTAGTTGGGCCCGCCTCCGAGTAGCAGTAGATTTGAACAGGTGATATAGAAATGCTTGAATGAATAAATAGAAGATAAATTACGTTATCAGAACCATAATAACATTGTAAAGCTATATGTTGACACCTCTAAATGTGTCCATTTTGCTGCACTCTTAAATTGTCTAAAGCTGTCGTCAATGGTTTGTGATGTCACTCACATAATGACATTAAACTCTGGATTGATAGATGCACAAATACATCTATTATAGAGTGCCATATCCACACAGTGGTTGGTGACGGCACACCACACATTATAATGTTAATTAAATAAAATTAAATAAATTAAATAAGCACCCGTAGAAATGACCACGGATGAATTCGTTGATTTTTTCTTTGGCCATCGCATGACGATTCTGGAACTCATGCAGAGCTGCAAACTTCTGGACATTCAAACCATTTGGTAAAATGGCATCTAAAGACAAAAAAAAAACTCATTTAGCCCTTAATACTTAACTTCTACCAACAAAGATTCTCTAACATAGTTTATTAGTTTCCAAACTTTTTTGTCTTAACCCTTTGAACCAGAGCCCTTGAAAACTGCATGGAAAACAGATTTCTATAGCGGGATATCGGGTTCAAAGGATTAAGATAAAAGCCAACTGAATGTCAATCGGTGCCAGCTGTGCAGATGCACCGACGCAGACAGATGGGAAACGATTGATCGCACAATGGCTGGGCAAGTCGATTACAAGCTAAGGAAATCATCACCTGGTAGGCTGTTGCACTAACACGTAAAGGAAGGACAGCCAGGGAGACAGTGAAATACCAACACTTACCCTCTTTGTTGCCTTGTGTGATGTAAGATGAGTTTATGTTATCATGCATAGATCGACCAGAGCTGAACACATTAGAATTATACACAGGGCTCAAGTGCATAAAGGGTCGATCTATGCATGAAATTAATAATTCTGAACAACACCATTTGCGCGACGGACTAATATGTCTAATATGTGCTCGAGAATTGGCTGGTGCTTTGCGCTTGGCCTCCCTGAGCGCTCTAGAAGTTTCGAGATTACGATATCTGAGACTGAAGCATGTAAACTAAGTTGTGCCAATATAGACTGCACACTGTGTACAAGCCCAGGCAAACACGAAAATAATTTTATTTGTATTATTATAGTTGCATTGTCTACTGTTGTATTGTCCGTGTAGTTGTCTGACCTGGTTTTCTTTTAAGGAAGTGTTCAGCCTCGAATCCAGTTATGTCTGAGACGGTGGAAAATACGTGGGCACAGTGGGCTGCCCCACGTTCGATGCAGTAGCGATGGTAGATGCCACGATCACCGGCTTCCTTATCAACATCAAACTACAAAACAAGAATCACACAAGGGCTTCTTACTCAAAAGTTCTATAACCCTTGCTTCATCGCTATCTGTGTGGGACATAATAAATATGCTCTGAATGCAAGTTCCTCAGGGAAGTGCAAGACAGTCAGGCTCTGAAGAGATGTCCACATCAAGACTCCAAGTCAATAAAACCTACAGCAGGTTGTGTATTTAGATAATGCCATATATTCATCCACCCATCCAAACAGATATTATGCACACTCTGTCCTTCCACATATTCATCGATCTCTCCACCCAACTACTCGCCAACCTCTTCCGACTAACCCAAACTAACTAGTCGCTACTCAATTCGTAAACACATTAGTTGACGGCATAAGATAAATGAAAGATAAAATAAATAAATAACAATTACTCATTTTCAGTATCAGACTCGCAGCACCAATTGAAATTTCCAGAACACACCCTGTCCATGTTGTGGTAGACATCAACTGCACCGGCACACAGGTAACGGCCGAGCAGCGTGGCATGGGTCGTGAAGATGGTCGCAACATCTAAGTGCTGAACGCGACATAAGATCATTCCAACTGCAGACAGCCACTCGTGGAAATGTGCCACGATGTACGCCTCTCCAGTCAGGGCCTTACGATACTATATGAACAAACAGACCACACACCTTACTGCTTCTGAAATAACCGCAGTACAATGACACAACCCAGCTTGTATACCAAAAATCTGATGAAACTTCCCAGCGTCGCGCTGTCAGACAGTTACACAGATTCATCACAATAAATTCGCAAGAACATGCTTGAAACAATAATGATCATTATGTGAATCAACAATAAAACAATGATTATAGGACAAAGCTTAAACACTATTAAACCTCATGAATAAGCTCATACTTTGCACTTAACAGTTGGGATACAGAAAATGGAAAGCTTACGATAGCGATTTGATATAATTGCAATTGACATGTATATCATGCTCTTTTGAAGAAAATGTTTGAAACTATGAGACTGGAGTTTAAAAACAGACAATAATACTTAATTTAAAATGGTCATTCTTCAAGTTCTGTGGCATGGAGTACAAATGTGGTGGAAATATCTGAAGTCACAGTTTTAAAGTTTCACAGTCATTCTTCAATCTAATGTGTGGAAAAAGTGTTGCAAGTAGTTGCAATAGCAACAACAATAATGCAACTTCCAAGAACATTAAACTATAATAAAAACCTAATAAAATGCTTGGATTTAACACAATTGGCAAAACCCCTGCAATTATAATAATAAAAATTTTAAACAAGGCCTGTCGAAATGATTTGATACTTAAAACATACTTAAAAATTTATCAGAGCAATCTAAATGCAGAATGACGGAAATGTTTAACACATTTAACGCGAGGAGAAATTTTGGTCAACAGCGAGATAATTTAACTGACCATTCGATGGGGGTTACAGCAACACTGACGGCTATTGTTCTCCAATGCGCAGAAGGCGTGTCATAATTTAAACTCTGTATACGCTTCGCCAGCGCGAGCA
>JAQFXW010002106.1:0-13595 GCA_034693945.1 Dendrobaena attemsi
CGTTCTTTACGCTCGGCTATACGTGGTGACTTTTTTGTTCCATTCTCGCGTTCTGCAACTATGCAGCAAAGATCTTTTTCGGTGTGGGGCCGACTGTTTGGAATGACCTCCCATTTCTCATTCGCTTGCTCCCCCGTGATTCCTTGACTTCATTCCATTGCCTCCTTAAGACTTTTGTTTTTTACCAGACCTGGGTTGGGAGCGCCTCTGAGTAGAGATCTTGAAGGGGCGCTTTACAAATTAATTTGATTGAGTAATTGTTGATTGATGGTGGTATGTTCCGTACCTTGATAAAATAAGTCAAAATCATAACCTGTTTTATGTGTCTGACGTTTAAGCCTTTGGTGACGTTATAATAACTCTCTGTTGAGACTTGCAATCCTAAAACTTGCCTCTTCCATTTATGGCAAATGTTTGCTTTTTTGAAGACAGAATTACTTTAGTAAAAAATTCTTTTTTGTGTATGTGTGGCATTGTGTGCTCATGCAGTTGCACATATACATGTTTGTGTATGTATGATGTATATGCATCAGTACAGGTACATATTGTTATTTGCAAGTAAGTACGTTTGTGCTGAAACATAGTTATTTTGAGGAGGTCAGGATCATTTACACCTTACAACTGTGTTTCCGTTAGGAATTCGTCAGTATATTATGCTGTTAAGTAAGGAATTGTTCCGATTTTGTTGCAGTGTCTTTGGTGTGCATCAAATCCAGGTTCTAAGTGTATTAAGTATCCGCCAGGAGAAGTTCTTCCAACGTCCGTCTGCTCTCTAAGCAACGCGCGATGGGGAGTATGCTGGGGTACGTAATGCCAGAGTTAGTTGAAAGCATGTCTGCTTCCTGTTCTAGTGTCTAGTCTAGGGGTTATGTGCTGAACTGTCAGTTGCTAAGGTTGATGGTTCAGATCAATGCTAGGAGAGATATTGATTTGAAGATGTCGATTGCATCTGTGCTTTGTGGCAAAATTGACTTATAAAATAATAATGAGTGCACTGACCAGTGGGAAGAATAGGCAGCAGAGGGAAAGGACTGGACGCTGCCCTCTTATGCTACGGTCGAAACAACTGAACTTGCCAATACTTCATGCCCGTTACTGGCTCTGTTATTGACTGACTGAAGACTGAAGAAACGACACTTTTTATTTTAATTTCTTTGTATGCAGATTATTAATTCCAGTGGATATGATGCGAGATAATTCCACGAGTTGTAAGAAATGAAAAAAGCAATATTTGAATATAGTTAATTGTGATCTTTCTTTTCTCTGGCTTTATGTGTTATAATGCATTTGATGAAGCGGAGATATAGAAAGAGAATGGCAGAGACACAGGCAGACAGATGGATTGGGAGAATTGTACTCTAATCATGGTTAGCTGTTGTTTTTTCAGTGAACTACGAGATCCTTCTGATCGTGATGTGCGTGCTGGCTTTTGTGATCGTTTTTACCATAATAACGTGTGTCTATTGCTGCTGCTGCAAGATCAAGAGGAGTTACACTGCACGAAGGTACAACATCCTTTGATTTCAATGATGAAGGCTGTTTTGAGATACTCTTATGTGAGGTCAGGCCTTCTTTTAGTGTAGAGTGTGACAATTTTGGGAGAACGTTTGTGCACTGTGCTATAGAATTAGCAGCGTGTGCTTCCACGGTTCTTACTGATCTTGTGATTATGATGATGATGTGGATGAGTTCTCTTTCCTGAAAGCAAGTTCATTGGCATTCTATTCCACCTGGGATGAGATGATTGAGGTGGTGTCCCATTGTCTTCTTCACAAACAATTAGTGATGAGGTTGTTCAATGGCTTCAAGTAGATTCGACCCTGTGACTCTCAGGTTACAAGGCACAAAGCTACATTATACCACCAGATCTCAAACCTTTTGAGACTCACAGACCACTAATAAATTTTGTTTATCGATCACGGACTTGAATTTCTCAAAACAAACCGTTCGCAAATCAGCCTAATAAAGAAGAATTTTGTCAAAAATCAGTGTATTAGTTCTATTGTTGCTTTTATTAGTTGCATACTGTCATGCATACTATAGGCATTGAATTGAAAAGCCATAAAAGTATCTGTCTACAGGCATATTAAAATTCGACAAATTTATCTGTTGCTGTTTTTAATTTAAGCAAATGTTGAGAGCGTATAGATTGTAGGTCTTTCTTGTGAACCATCTGGCAGATGGCTGCAGACCACTGTCCTCTTGAATTGGTGGCACATAATTTTGAGTTGCATTCGATGGCTTTCAAAAGTGGTGGAAGAAAGGCAAACATCTATAGGTTGCAAGAGACTGGGCTCATTAATTTGATGATGCAAGTATTGCAAAGGTCTATTTTCTGTACAGAGAGCAGAAAGAAACAGAACAAGAAAATAGAGAGAAATTGGAACGTGAAGCTAGAAATGCTGAGAGGTAAGAAAAGCTTTTCATCATCGGCCTTGTTTTTGTTTAGACCCGTTGAGGAAAACAACACTTTTGTGCTCATTCCATCTGATGGAACAGTTTGTTGCAACACAAATTCCGTGCAACGATGTTCAAATGAAATGCTTAGATGAAAGTTTTAAATCAATTCCCTTATGATGTCATGGAACCCGTACATGTCAGATGTCATAGGATAGGATCACAATGCGAAATTGAAATCTGAATTTTGGATCATACTGAATTTCTTCGCTGGTTCACTTTGTTTTATCTTCTGTACTGCTTCTGAATTTCCGCAGTAAACTGATTTAATTGAGTTTGGAATATTTTGTATTGTTTGTGTTTTGCAGAAGAGCAGAAAGGCAGGCCAAGTATGACGACATTCGCAGAAAATATGGTACGTGGTACATTACAGAGCCTGCAATTGTCCTAAGTTATAAAGTTTAGGTGTTGTGAGATTCAACTTTTCTTAAAATCTAGAATTTCAATTGCGTGTTAAGTAATGTTTGTATTTTACAGCTGAATTTGGTCCTTATATTTGCCCAGTCTAACCAATTAAGTTTAAGAGTAAATTAGTTCAAATGTCTTTGCTTCGGTTTTTTTGCGTAGCGTGTCTTATACATGCACTTTTGACAAGTTGTCAAATCAAATCGTTAAAATGACCGACTGATTTCCACTAGACACAGAACCAATTAAAAATGTTACTGAATGACTATTGTGATTTACTGGCTGACTGAGTCACTGCAGTGATTGAGGGAATATTGATACAGTAATTAACAAACGCTGTTGACGGACATTTTTGAAGTGAGATAGTTGTGGCTGAAAAATTGCACATTCACAGTTTATTTTTAATTTACTAAGGTGATTTCTATAAGTGCCTCTTCAAGTTTCACTAATACTCAGATGTGCATCCAACTTCAGCGTTGATGCTGAGTCAGGGAATACGCCAAAGAACCACAGAGCAATTGCGAGTGAAGGATTTTCTCAATGTTCTTATGCAGGGGCTTGAAATGGATTCGAAGTTGCAGCCTTTCGGACACAAGGCACCGAGCGGTCTGAGCTACTGCGCAGTAATATTATGATTCTAGCGACTATCGTGTGTTTGGTGTTGTAGGACTTAAGAAAGATGACAACAATGTCCAGTACAACCGATTTGAGAACGAGGTCTGCTAGGAGACCAATTGGGAAACGTTGAGAGCACCGGTTTTTGTGGGAGTTTGACTTTTATACGAATGTATTTGCTGTGCCTTTTTTAATGCTCAGTTGATTCTTGCACAGATTTTTCTGAGGCTGAGTGGAGCCATGTGATGATTAACTCTTATTTTAGTCGGATCACAACAATTTGTAAACATTTTGCATGGGTTGCAAGTACAGAAGCGCTGAGTTTGAGAACTAAATTTTCCCAAAAAGCCCTCCGAATTTTCTGACAACTGTTTGTTAGGTTTAATTTATTTCAAGCAGAGAAACCGTCGAAAATTTTCTGACGACCTTAATTAGGTATTTGTCTTTTGTAAAAACTTCTGCCTACTTATAGAAAAAGGCTACACATTTCTGTGAGGGCCCAAGCAAAAGGGGCCTTGCGGGCCTATATCTGGGGGCCAGCCTTTGGGCCTCGAAATCTCGGTGCCCGGCCCCATGTGTAAGTACAAACTTATGTTGCACCTGTTCAAAAGAAACTTCCTCAGAGACGTGTTCTCTGGTATGTTGCAATATATCTTCACTTTTATTCATCAGGATTTGGTGTTTTATGGCACTATGTGAGGTTTCGTCTGCCTGTGATATAGAGGTGATTGACGTGTACAGTTTCAGGGACCGTATTCAAAAGGGATGAACAACAAGGGTAGGAGGTATACTTGGATACAGTGGACAATGGATATTTTTAATCCACAGAATCATAAGTAATGCTTTACTTAATCATGAGTGGTATTTTCTGTAATTACCTTGCAAATTCATGTTCTACAATTTGAATGACAATCAAACTTTACCATTTGCCAACAGCTGCATCGGTTATTTAAATGGCAGTTTTGTTTAACCAGACATTTAAGTTTTAATTAGTAATTGTTAACTGTATATTATGCTAAGTGAAGTAAGTAATACCTCGAGAACAGTACAAATGTTTCGTAATAGCTACTGCGGTTTGAATACAAGAAACATAGTTTGATAAAGTCAATTAAAACATATAGGCAATAACCTGCCGCTAAACCCTATGATACTTTTGCAGATATTGTTTTAGGGTTCACACTAAGTAATTGTTTGCTGATGGATGGCACTGGGCACTACTGGTAAAAGTTTGGCACTTTATAAATGAAAGAATTTGTATATAAGGCATCTTCAAGGAACCCTGGGTTACTCAGAGGTGATCCAATAAAATACTGATTTTCTGCAATTTCAACATTTGTTAGACGAATATTTAGGTTTAAATTCTCATACATGATTTAGTTTATGAAAATAAATTAAAATACTATAATAATAATTACCCTATAAATTTATGGCACAATTCGTGCCAAGACCAAGATAGTTACATTGATCATATCTTTAATAAATTAAATTCATATACAGTAGTTAGGTAATTTAATCATGTATTGTTGGATTATTTGGATTTAATGATTGAGAGAAGCTTATTTCTCAAGTGAACTTTCTTCAACAATTCATCCGTGCAAAGCCTCTTATGTACTGGTATTTACCAGATCTGGTTTTTTTGTGTAAAGGGATAATGGTAATTGTGCTAGTTAGCAATTTTAAACAATGAAGTTGTACTTTAAAGTTGTTTTACAGGTTGCTGCTGGGTATTACAGTTAAGTTGTGCTATTGTTTCTTTGAATTTTTGCAATTGACTATCGTTTACATTTGCTGAATTTTGTCATTTATATTTTGCTTTCAAACACAAAAACCAGGGTATACAGCCATGCCCTTGAAAATTGAACCTGTAGATTAAACCCATTTCCTTACACCAGGCTTGTCCAGCCCGCGGGCCAGAATCCGGACCGCCAACGGCGCCAAGTGTCTCTATCCGGCCCGCGAGCATATTTCAAGTTTTCTTAAATTATTGCACATTTACAAAATTTCTCAAAATTAGTCTTACAGGCTAGCAGAATGACTGACAAAACTCTGGAAGCGGAAAATTAGCCTATTAGATGAGCGGTCTTAGCTTACGATGTCTTATTATAATATCAGAGTCCTACGCCGATGGTATCAGCCGCAGCGGACTTGTTTTAAATAGGATTATTTGGGTCAGATATTAGAAAACATAATGCAATTAAGCCAAAGATAGTAGTCGTAGACTACGACTACTATCGTTGGTTAGGTTATGTCATATTCATGAATTAACGAGTACGCAAAAATTCATTGCCAACGATGTTAGGTTCCATGACTGAATTGAGCTTACAATTATTTTTGCTGTAACCAAAACAATAGGTCCTAATACTAATATTGTGCCAATAGCGAAAAATTGACAGAAAATTTCGTTCCTTTAAGTTTAATGATTATTGGACAGTGTACTATTTTTGTCACAGTCTTGGCAAACTGTACCTCTCATTTTCCATGAGAAAAACATTTGAAAAGAGTAGCCTACAATATAAGCGGCATCACTCAATCGACACGAGTACAAATTCGAATTAGGATCTTCTGACAATGTTAGTGAGCTGAAACACGGCATCATGGGGCAGCAGTCTGTTTTGAAAGCACTCGACTAAAGTTCCTTATGTGCAACTATAGGGCCAGTTTTCATTACCCAGTATTTCTTAGAGCTGACGCTCTGGATAAAAGAGGAAAGCAAATGTCAGACGTGTCACCGCAGTATACATAACTAAATCAGACCTCTCGCTAAATCTAGATCTCGACAAGGTTAATGCAGTAGGCTACTAGAGAATCGATAATAGGCCTAACCAAATTTAACATGCTATGCACATTAGGCCTATTGTTTTTTGTATGGGTTCTGTGTTTTGTTGCTTTTCCTAGTGTGGCCCTCTCTAACTGACCTTAAAGTTGGTCATTTTGGTACTCGAGCCAAAAAGGTTGGACAAGCCTGCCTTAGACTGAATAGCCGGAAATATCTTATGAGACATTTGGTTTTTGTGCTCAAAATCTATTGGAAGCAGATGTCATATTTTACTATTGAGTGTTGGGAGGCCATTCCAAGTGCCTTCTGTGTTTTCTATTAGTATCAACTGTTTGTAATGGTCAAGTATCAAATGTTACAGCTGCCCAGTTGACCCGCGTGTGTTATAATTGATTGTGCAAGCATTTAATGAATAAAGTAGTTTTTGCACTATGCCTGTAATAATCTTGTACACATATTGATTATTTGCTTTGTGAAGAAATGAAAACCGGCTATGTAAAGTAACCGAACTCAAAGGACTGATATTGTGCGCTATGTGCGACTTTGCTAAAGAAAGTCTAAAATAGTAAATATTTTGGTGTAATTATATAACTTCCGAATTAAATGCACCGCAATATACAGAGTGCGAGAAGATGTCGGAGGCTCAAAGTTGCAGTCAGACAAACAAGATGCAGAAGATATTTTTTATTTCGTCATTCCATCAGAAATACAAAAACAGCCACGTTCAAACCGAAATGCTGGCTTGCAAGAACCAGTGCCACTTACAATTCACAGGCAAAAACCTTCCAAACAATTAATTCAACACAGTACAGTTCAAAGAAAATACTGCAACTCATCGCCAGCCAGGCCGTTCTTGAAGTAGCCCAAGCAAAGAGGCTTTTGATGTGCAGACTTCTTCCATCGTAATATTACTCAACTTGTTCAGTGGAACAATTTGAATGGTGTGTGTTCAGTAAAGCAGTCCTACGCTGCAGATCTGTTGAAATAGATCCAATATAATCGATCACGTTAGTTGTGTTTGAAATAGATCCAGAACCTGTCACATTCGTGAGGTGGCAAGGACTTTGAAATTGGAATAGTTAGGAGACCCATCCAATCTTTCCAGTCACAAGATAAGCTTGACAACACTTCCAAATAGCAGCAACCATAACTACTTATAGTCCAAGGAGCTTACTTCTAGAGATTCCGACTTGAATTATCACCAGGAGGCAAGTGTCCAAGCAATGCTGTCAATAAATCAAAAATCAGTTGCAAAACAACGAGATTGTGAACTTAACATATCTGCAATCTTAAAATCGCTCATGTCTGATTTATGCAACCGTAAATATATTCACCAGATGAATGAAAATACCCTATGTCACTGAGCATATACACAGTCAACGACTCGGTGCAGATGAAACGACGTGAATAAACAACAATACATTACACCTCATTTCCCATGCATTTTATTACGTGTGACTCGATGATTAATCAAGATAAATGTGCATTACAATGCAGTCATTGTTTTAATGTTCCTGTTCAGTTCGCAGTGCACGAGCAAATAGAACAACTCGTATTCTGTTTGCTGCCGGATTTTTTTTCAATATCCAATAATCGATGCTGGAATGAACGCACACCAAATGTTTCGGTTGCTTAGCTATTCACAGTGTGCATAGTCCATCGCTTTGAATTTGGACCGGTATCAGTGATATAATATGCTAGCCTTAAAGCCTTAGGCTTTCAGCTCAGGTTTTGCATTACTAGTGGCTGAAAAGAAAACAATCCACAAAACTGGGAATAAACTGGAATAAAGCAGAATCTGAGTCAAGATTCGGTAAAAGCCTGAAAACAAAATGTCAATTTGCTTGAAGTTCTTGCATACTTGTCCTTGTATTCAGAAGACTACTTAGCTTAGACTTTTAAACGATCATTAGTACCTAATGAATGAAATGAAGACTGTATTTTAAAGAACCATAGCACACACTCATACGTGTATATATATATAACAATAATATATTATACTAACATATATATAATTATATATATATTAATCCTTTGAACCAGATATCCAGCTATAGGTCTTGGGTTCAAAGGGTTAAACCTAATGCTTGCTCAACCCAGTAATTCAGTATGGAACTCATTCTGGGCCACTTTTTAATTACTAAATAAGCCTCATAGCTTCTAATTAGCTAGTTAAAATGTCTGCTACTTTATAGCCTGATAGCAACTACATTATGCTTTATAGTCTGTTATCAAATTAACCTCTCCATATTAAATCCAACAATCTGTTGTAGTTATGTCAAAGTGAGCTAGATCAAAAGTAGGCTAAAACATTCTGTACATACTGCTATGCAGACATGTTGTAAAACTGTAGCTTAGATGAAACGTACTAGTTGATCCTTGTCACATGTTGGTTTATAAGTTAGCTGGCAAGCATCAACATTGCAGCTAGGTTCACAATGACACGTGGAGCAACATTCAATTAGTGCTCCTGAAACTAATTAAAGCGCTGACCTTAAAGAACGATATTCTCCATTCATCAGTAGGTTATCACGCGTAAGAGAACAAGTTGTTCAAATGACCTCAACTTTCAAGCTTAATAACCGACATGTTCGTGAGAAAAGCTTATGCAATAAACACAAAAAGCCTAAATTCAGAAACAGGCCAAAATATTTCCAAACTCTGAAATACTAAAATCTACACCAGAAATTTGTAAGGCTCAACAACATAGCTATCAAAGACAAAATCTGCACGTCATTAAGCATTTCCTTCATAAGTTTCTCTGTATTCAAACTAAACCTGTCAATTTGGTACAAAAAACAACTATCTAACAGAATTGAGACTGAACAAATTTCTCAGCTGAAATTTTAAATAACGGAAAGCTCAAAATTCGACTCCCGATGTAAACTGTAAACTTCAAACTTTTCGACAAGAAACGACTATGCGAGTCAACTAAAATTTTATCCAGATTCAGCAAATTGTAAAGTTTGTCCAGTTGAAACAAGGCGTCAGCAGCCTCGTCAGATAGCACTTCTATCAGAGTTTTTTTACGCAAGTAGGTGAAGCATGTATTTGCCGATTATAAGTTAGTCGCAGACTATCGAATGCTGTCTCTCGTGCCGTCGTTAAAACGAATACATTCGATGTGTATTAGAAAAAAGACTCAAAACGGTAAAGATTCAGTGGCAAGCCACGGCCAGCGTCTCATCGCCATGGACACAGTCGCCCTGGCGACGCCATCGACTCGTCGATGATGGCTGGCTCTAACCTTTACTGGCCGTTGACCAATTTGGGGGATTTGCTGCGGTCTTCCGCCTGGCGCTGGGAAGCGTTCCAACCCGGGGGGTTGAGTCGGCCCCCCGATGGGGCACCCTGGTCTTGGCCCTTGTTCGTCTTAGATGTGGTGCTGCCCTCTGGTGGCGAACTGCCCTTAGCCGTCATAGACCTCGGAGGTTGCGAGCGAGCCCCGGGTGGGTTCGGGTCATTCCTCATCCTGTCTCCTCCACGCCCGCGAGATCCTCCCCCTACACACGGCAACACAAAGTATGATATTGTAGCCCTGACCATGTCAGCATGAAATTTCAGATAAAACAACCAACCATTTTTGTAGCTAAAACATAGTTATTCGCATTCAAATACTTTTATTTCAATTCAGGTAAACTAGATGTTCAACCAGGAACGAATACCATTGACCAATAAAACACAACAGATGATGCTACCTTAACCAAATGGTTCACTTTCTTCAAGTATAGAACATGGTCAACATCTTACAGAAACGTACGAAGTGCAAAGCTACAAAAGTTAAATTTTATGATGGTGTCGTTTAGGAAGATATTACACAAAAGCAAACTGAAACTGATGATTGGATGTGCGTCTTACTGGAGTAGGGCTGTCGACCGCCAGTGTTTCGACTGTCTGGCAGCCTCTGATCATCTGGCTCATCCTCATGATCATTCGGCTCTACCTCCACAGCTGAACCAAAAAAAACAGTCATTCGTAGAATAGATGCGAGATCATCAGTATCGCTGCTACTTGCCTCCAAACATCACACAGCATGAGTGATGCGGTTCATAATCGTAACTTGAAACTTTGATGGCGTCCACAAAAGCGAAATCGTGAGAACCAGATTATTCACAGGCTCAAAGCAAAATCATTACGCAGGAAAACACGCAAATGGCTACAGCGCGTGACCTACACATTGAACAACAAGGAAAGTGAAGAGAAAGAATCAGGATAGGAAAATGGAAGGAGTCGTGTTTTCAGTTGTGAATTAAACACCTGTGGGGAAATGGCAAGAGCTAAGGTTTATGCGAGTGTTGGATGGGTCAATTATCTGTCGTTATACTGCTGGGAGTTCTAACTCTTTGACAACAAGCGTGCATTCACAACCCGCATGCATCGAAAAAGAATCTTTCTCGACAATAAACGATCATATGCTCATTCCAATCTATGCATCAGAAGAATACAAAGTTCAAAACAAACACACGCTCATTCACTGTCTTCAACAATCTTACACATCAGTTCTCAACCTTGTGGGACTCAAGAAAATTCAATAAATTTATTCCGGAGTTACGGACCACCACACAAATTTTTGACCAATAATAATTTCATAAAAATTATGTATGACCTTCTTTTTAGAGAATAATAAAAACATTACAGATTAATCACATTTAAAAATTGACAAAGTTTTTCGATTTCATTTTATTTTAAAATAAACACTATTGGCATGCTCGCGGACCACAGGTTCAGAACCGCTGATCCAACATCCAAGTCTGTAATGATATGAAACTCTCTTTAGTATTAAACAGTTCCTGTTGTATCAACTGATAAATCTAAAATTTTCACAGCAGCAAAACATGTGCACAACAAACCTGACATAGGGGATCGTTCGTGAGTATAGCGGCCACCTCCTCTACCACGGCCCCTGGGATGATTCCATCCTCCCCGACCCTCCGACGAATAGTGATCCGACCCAGCCCTGCATAAAGTGATTGAGAAAACACATTAAAGATGATCGCCACAAGTCAATCATCTCATAAAGCCCATTTACAAGTGCTTTTATAAATTCAAGATATCTGCAAATCAGGAATCTGACTGAAGTGGAAACAGAAATACACCAGTATGACGTACGCTAACGCGTAAATAAATTCTTCAATAATCTTGAACCGAAATCCAGCCACAGAATACAGCCTTGTAGCTTTAAAACGTATCACAAAGACTCAAACTCCTTGGGAAAATTAAATTAATAACCTTATTTTTTGGAAGGAGATATTTCTTTGATATCAGTTTAATTCAGACATTCACCTTGGCTTGACTGACTAATTAACGATGTGCTGATTTATTTCGTCCCTTGTCTTCTCAATTTGAAGAGATGCAACTCATGAACAATGCAGAATATCTTATATTCGGCATCTGTGGACACCTTCAAAGTTTACAATCCACATCTCATAGTCTATTGGATTTAAATCAGGACTGTTAATTGGGCATATACTAATCAGGATGAAATTCAGTCTCGGCATACATCAGCTCAACAGTCTCTTGGGCTGTGTGCGTAGGAGTGTCTCCAGCAGGAAGATGAAATACCCCTTATTTCAAAAACTTCATGTCTTGCTATTTAGGTCCTGCATTAGCAAACAACTTTATCCATTTTAAAACTATCATTGTTTTTAATAGGCCCTTCATACCTTGAAGATGTTAACAATCAAAATACAAATTTTTATAACAATGTGTGTGACATATTGAATATGTTACATTGGAAAGTCAACTGACCTTCCATATCTTGTAGGTACGTAAGAATCATGCTGGAGACCAGATAGGTTCTTGAGTTCAGCATCCAGCTGTCGTTTCTGCTGAGTCAGCTGCTCCACTTCCTAAGAAGTAAATTGCAAGATAGATCAACATCAAGCAGTCATGCACAGCCATTGCACACTTCTAAATAACAGTTTTCCACAAGCATCATGGTCAAGGTCCATGCAGTCCAGGCTGCATGTGCTCCGCCAATGAATTGTAAGCAAGCAATTTTATATAACATGAAAAGCAATCAACCCTGGCCTGCATACATACCTAATTCATTCATAACTGGCTTTATCATTTGACAATGTTCAAACAAATCAAAGTTCCCACTACACGTTAAGCTCGTTTTAAATTGTAAAAGGTATGCCATTACGTTTGAGCCTAATCGTGCAGCTCGCGTCAAAAAGACGATTATGGAGTGTAAACCTAGAAGATGTCCACAGATGCCGAATATAAGATATTCTGCATTGTACATGTTTGGTGCCCACAGTGTAAACAAAATTGGATGGTACTTGATGGTATATATAGTAGTGCAAATACATGGCCAAGAGGATAATCTCTTTCAACATGTACAATTACACAGTCTGACAATGCACAATGTGCAGACATTATGGTGCAATCAGATATTACGCGGCCATGAAATTAAAGTACTGAGCCGATAACCGCAACTTCGTAGCGACAAGTGTTGCTGTCAGTAGCACACAGCCAGCCATTGCAAACACCTCGTAAGGCTCGCATTCATCCAGTGATATTTCTTGAACTCGTTCTGAAAACTTTAGATTGGTCGAGCGTAAACAGAACGGACAACCGAGTCATTGTTAATCACATAATACACGCACCTTCAGATGTAAGATCTGATATTCCAGGAGGAGCTTAGCATTATTGATGCTCTCAACAGTACCGACAAAAATGAATGGCACCACGTTCTACAACAGCAAACAAGCTAGAATTGCCAGCACTCAAACATTTTCATTTTGAACCACAATTAGGCATGTAAACAAGAAGAGGAACTGCACTCTTTAACATTTTGTGTAACCTCTTTTCTATTCCGTAGTACCTATAAAGCCAGTTCCATAAATGCTTGAAAAGCATCGTTGGTTGTTAGGTGTTACTGACCTCAGTCTAAAAAGCCTCAGCAGACAAGAGTAGGTGGCCAGTCCACTGGAGTCCAGTCCCTTGGAGCTAAAGCAAAGCTTCCCACAAACACTTTGTCCAACAGCATAGGCCTTATGTGTAGTTGTGCACTTCAGTTATACCAAAGTTAGCTAAGAGAGTGCAAGTAGAGCAGAAATGTTACAAGATTTTCTGCACAGGTGGAGATTTGAACCCTTTACCTTGAAGTCCATCATGTCAAAATCAATAATATTAATCAGTCAAGTCATTATAATTATACTTCCAAGAACAATCTATCAATTACATAGATCCCACGACAACCACTTCAGAATATGGAAAATCTTGGAAGATTCTAAACAATAATACCGCAATATGCTAATGATGTCGCGATGTTTGTCTGACCCCGCCTAACGCTCTGTAATTTAAATTTAAAAATTTCTCTCCTGCGATCAGGCTC
>JAQFXW010002107.1:0-13595 GCA_034693945.1 Dendrobaena attemsi
TCGGGTCTGAATCGAACCCGCGACCCTTCGGACGCAAGCATCGACTATCCCATTGCTCCACACACGCCCTTTGTGCTGGCCTGAACGGTAGACATCGGGTTCGTACTCGGTACCATGCAAACACACGGCCGACGCGCTTCCCATATAGCTAACTGGGCTAGTATTTTGCAAGAGTCATAGAGATAAGTGTGGTTTCAGCCAAAAAACAAATTCAGCTACATTTGGAACTTATTCGACTATACCTAAGGCTTGTTACAGTGCTACAATACAAACCTTAACTTTGACAAGATCTATGTCACAATGCATCAAGCTAAAATTCAGACTCCAATTGAGAAATGGCGTCCCCAATACTTATCAAGTTAAACTTTGGACCTCCATGGGAAATGGCATCTCAGCCTGAAGTCAAAATTTGAACCCCTTTCTGGACACGATGGCATCAATATTTATCAAGTGAAGAGTCTATAAATTCACCAGATGCAGATTGCATTAAAAACACATGAAAACTACAGTGTCACAATTTAAGCGACACCCTTTTTGTTTTTGCGATATATCTGTTAATTCTAAATTAAGTTCTATACAATTTTAGAGCTTGAAGGAGGGATAAATTATCATTGTTTTCTGAGAATTTGATCAGATTCTATCAACAGAGTCTGAAGTTATGCGCATTCAAATTTGGGCAAAGATAATTTGAAGTTTCCAAAATGTAAAAGATAGGAAATCTTGCTTGATGTAGGCCTACATATTAATAAATAAGAAGTTATATTTTTTCGTCATCCGTGTAAGGGCACAATAATAAAATGGATTTAAGTAAAGACTATTTGGGTTTGATACAAAATTTACGACAAGAAAACATTACAGATAAAAAAAGATAGGCTGTAGCATGCGTTGAAGTTCCAATGAGAAAAAACAAGTTGCGGCCAATCAATAGATTGTTGCGCACTCGTTAAAATTTCTCACAATCCGTCGTGATTTCAGTCGGATTATCAATTCTTGGCTGCATTCAGATATGCCTAATCTTTATCGATCCAGGGGTCAAAATTAACGATGCGTAATATCGTGATGTTTTGCTCAATGAGCACTTGCTGCCTGCTATCAAAGAATAGTGGGGCAGCGAATTTTTCATATTCCCGCAGGACAGTCGAGCCATACAAACTGTTGATCTGCTTTAAAGAGAAATTCCAAATTTGAATGCGCATAACTGCGGACTCTCTGATAGAATTTGATAAAATTTTCAGGAAACACTGATAATTTATCCCTCTCTCCAGCTTTAAACTTGTAAAGGGCTTGATTTAGAATTAACAAATATATCGCAAAAACAAAAAGGGTGTCACTTCAATTGGGACATAGTGTAAATGAACTGACAATCACACCACTTGCTGCAATCTTACAACGAGCTCCTTGTATATCGACCGGTGCTTTTCCTTCGCCGATGTCGCTTGGCACAGCGAATAGTCCCAACCGCAAAAGACTCGCTCAAAGATATTCGACAGCTGGTCCCTGTGCTGTAGCATCTGGCGCTCCACTCCTTTTCCTGTGCTAGAAAACAGAAAACAAGCAGGGAAATGAAGAGTAGAGTAGAGAGCAGGCAAACTACAGCATTGCTCAGTAATGCTCCAGTGTATTGGAGGAAGAATAAATGGCCTTGCAACGGTGGATTTGGACGATATCATCACAACTACTTCCTGATGCTAGCCATTGGGTGGCTATGGGTAAGAATAAATGTCCATTGTCCTCAGTCATGTGTCATATTCACTGAGCACCTCTTAGCATACAGATTAGCATACCACGAGTATATATTAGTTCATCTTACAATTAATTTATTTTTCCTTTTCAATATGTTAATGTTTCGTTTTCTACTTTTATCAAAATTATTTATTTCTTTTTTATTTGCATACATCCCGCTATAATGTATCTGCATTGTTTAAACACTTTATATTTCTCGAGGTTTTTTCTGTTTGACATTTTTCAAATTTGCTGCTAAGGGTGTTAGCCTATATTTCAATACAACACAAAGTTACGTTAATGACACTGAAACAATACTTACTACATGACCATGAAAATGAAGATGGCAGCAAGGTAGAAGGCTGTGGTAAGTATGTAAGCGAGAGCAATGTTGTAGCGAGCGGCAGAATGTCCTTCACTCCAGTAGTAGCCGAAAAACAAACTGGAATTCTCCATCCATCCCTAAAAATGTTTTATACAGCATACAACTGAGCAAACTCAAAAATAATGTCGATACTCAGAAAGTACAGGAACTGAAGAAAATTGGAGTTCTATAAAGATTCATTTCGCACGCAAAAATATTATGTCTTACGGATCATATCTTCTTTCCAATTTAATCTTCAACCAAATCTAACAGCTTTGTAGCACAGTTATCACAAGGCTCTACTATCACATTCACAACGAACCAAAAAGCTGAAACACGCTTAACCAATTCTTTGCACCGACGGCAACGGCCTCAGTTGTCATAAGCTGTCGTTAAACTGAAGAAACACACATGGATGGGAATGGCGTCAACTGAAGGCTGCTTCAAATAAAGATCTATTGAAAGCAACATTATATTGCAGGAGCCTACCCCATCGGAAGCCACATTCCATTTCAAAAAGCAACATTTAATCCAATAAAAACGCTAAATTCCATTGGGAGTAAGCAGGCAAGTAAGTAATTTATAGTAAGTAAGTGAGTAAATTATTTGCCACATGAACAATCAGAAAAAATGCACAAAACAAAAACTTAAAAAGTGGCAGGCTACCGGTAAGGTTACGCAGAACTTATCTGGCCGGTCAATTAGGGAGAAGTCATAATCCATTGAGACAAAAAGCAATATTTCATTTTGAGAAGCAATAATCTATTAGAAAAGTCAAATTCTATTGCCATAATGCATCAATCGGATAACTTGGAAGTCCATTTTCAGCCATAATCACCACTACATTACCGCGCGGTAGTGTAGTGGTGAAGTCACCGCCTTGTAACCGAAGGGTCGCAGGTTCGAATCCCACCCGCCGCGTAAGGACCTTTAGCAAGTCCTTCACTCACAATTGCTGAAGCGCTTCGGCGTGTAAAACTCCGACACACCTCCGGGCTGTAGTTGGGACCACCTCTGAGTAGTAGTGGTTTGTAAGAGGCGGTATATAAATACAATACAATACATATGGGAAAGCTGTTGCATCCATTGATTCCAGAACTTCCATGCAAAACTGTAATCATGAAGAAGAAGACCTTGGAGGCTTAGCAAGCAGACACAAACCAACAAGCAAACACACTGTGTGTTCATTCATTCCTTCAAGAAGACTACTCAGAGACGCTCAGACTATACTCAGAGTCGTTGTTCATTCAATTTGTTCTATCATGGATATTCATTGGCAAGGGTTACCTGTCAAGCAGTACTCTCCTTTACTATATCATTTACTATAGTCGCGCACAAATTCTGGTTGTCTCCAGAAACGATGCTTCCACTGACGTTGAGCTTTCACTAGGTTAGGCCTACTTCATCTATGGCGGCCATTTAAAATTTTTGTGTTTTGGGCCCAAGTGGCTCTGAATGTCAGCGGGCTCATAATCCAACTGTGATAAGTAGACCATAACGGATCATCATGCCAAATTTGGTGCTTTTACCTACCAGATTACTATAATTGTCACTAAGTTACTTAATCTATGGTGGCCAGTTTGATATTTTGTGTGTTTGAGCCCAAATGGCCCAAAACTCTCAGGAGGCGGCTACTTCAACTTTGATTAGTAGACCATGACGGATCTTCATGTCAAGTTTTGTGCTTTTATCTGCCTGGTAACTATACTTTCTCAATAAGTAATTTCATCTATGGGGGCCATTTTGAATTTTGTATTTTGGGCCCAAATGCTGAATGGCCGAAAATTTCAGGTGGGCTCCTACTCCAACTTTGATTTTTAGACCATGATGCCAATGTATCATGCCTGATTTGGTGCTTTTATCTACCTTGTAACTATACTTATTCACAAGGTTCATTCATCTATTGTGGCCATATTAAATTTTTGCGTTGTGAACCCAAATAGACCAACATTTCAGGGGCTCCTACTCCAACTTTGGTTAGTAGACCAAGACGTATCATCAAGCCATGGTTGGTGCTTTTATCTACCTTGTAACTATACTTATTCACAAGGTTCATTCATCTATTGTGGCCATTTTGAATTTTTGTGTTGTGAACCCAAATGGATCAGCGTTTCAGAGGTTCCTTCTCCAACTTTGGTTAGTAGACCATGACGGATAATCATGCCAAATTTGGTGCTTTTATTCGCCTAGTAACAATAACCTTAAGAAAAATGCTAAGCCACTATAATAAGCAAATTAAACAATGCTAAATCTGTCAACTTTATCGACTTTTTCAAAGAATCTGGTCCAAGATCTTAAAACTCACCAAAAATTTATTCCTCACTAAACTAAAATTCCCTAAGTAGGTTTTAAATAATTTGATACCACAGTTCCACGAATGTAGATGCACTATGCATAAGATACCACGATTGTAGATGGATCAGATCTGAAAACCGTTCACAAAGAGAATTTCATGGCAAAATATGCAGATGATACATGTATTGTATACTGTATCCCCATAGTGAATACAATTTAAATTCGCTCGCCCAATGATGTGTACTATAGGCGTTCGCGAAAACGGGATCTCGCTCCTAGAGCGTTATTGGAGCTCGCCCAATGATGTGTAATATGGAAGCTCGCGAAAAAATTATGTTGCTCTGAGACCGTTAGTGCTGTTGGTTACACCGTTACATTATTAAGCGAATTATGTATGTTGATTCGCTGTCTCCAGCAGTTGGTTCTGCTCATTCAGGCAGCAGACTGATACACTGTCCTAGACTCCTATAATAGGCCTACATATTGCACTTTTGTACAAGCGAAAGCATGAAATTGCAGATCGGTACTGCGGTAACTGCGGCGTACCAACGGCAGAGGTACTAATTATCCTATTGGAGTAATGACAGGAGGAATAGGGTCTAATGACAAAGGGCAATAATGTCCTATATGTAGGGCCCTATAAATTTTGACGTTCTGCTTGCGGCATACCAGCTGTAGCCTATATTACAAAATTGATCTACATTCATGCAAGTTATTAAGGTCAATAAAAATTCATCCTAATTTACATCAGTGATAATAATTATCTGAGACCATATCTTGATTCCTGACGATAAGGCCATAGATCGACCAAATCGTTTCTCGCGAGCTTCCTTGGAAGAAATTAGCACAAAAACAACTTTATTGAATGTTATAATAGAAGTATTAAGAAATGTAATTCAGTTTGCTATTTTCATATAGAACTATGTGGACTAGCTGTTACTGCTTTGAAAAATTGGTGCCGATTAAGCCCAATGTAAAAATTTAACTTCGATTAGAGTCTAATCAATTAAATTCTATTAGCCTAATTTTGCACCTGCCATAGGACTATGCAGAGTAAAAGAAACTATCAACAAGTTGGTCCCTGAAATAGGCCTAAATCCAGTCTTGTTGTCAAGACCTGAAACCTCAAGATCAAGACCATGACCCTCAAGACCAAGATCAAGGCCAAGACATTTGTTCTCAAGACCAAGACCAAGACTTTGAACCTCAAGACTAAGACCAAGACTTTTAGCCTCAAGACCACCCAAGACTTTCAAAATCACTTGTACATACACACGATAAAAAAAATTTACGTGGGTGTTTTAATGCAAAAATAAACAATCATTTCTTTTGAATGAAGCAAAACAGATTCCAACAATACTTAGGGCCTATTTCTCAAAGTCAATCATATGAAATACAGTCTATTTCTGGCGAAGTCGCTGCATGGTACACAAAGATGCACAAGTCGTGTCTTTTCAATCCTCCCATATTTGGCTTCTAATTATAGGGCCTATTATAAGATTTAATGACTTTGAATTCACTGAACATCCCTGCAAAAATTGCAAGAGCTAGGTTTAAATTCGCCAAAAAGCATAATTTGATTATATTGCACAAGATTTCACGAGGGATCCCGCTTTTTTTGCGCCACCCTGTAGTGACCTGAATAATCAGCAAATAGGCTGAGTGGTCATGTATTACTGTTTTCATTGACTTGGTCTTGGTCTTGAAAATCAAAACTCAAGACTTTTGGCACCAAGTCTTAGACCAAGACCAAGACTTTTGGTCTCAAGACCTCAAGACCAAGACTAAGACTTTTTAAACCGAACTCGAGTGCACTCGAGTTCAAGACTTCAAGACCGAGGACAACAAGACTGGTCATGATTCAGAAAGAGAGAGGCTGATATCGTTTTTCATTAATGTTTAGGTAGGGGTAGCCTATTATATAAATAGGTCTACTGCTGGAGAAGTCGATGCTAGATTATCTTCGACTTTCCGTCAGCATTTGCCATAAATTATGGTATTGAAAAAGAATGGCCTTATTTTCCACACTGATCTGAAAGCCTCGGGTGACTGAGTTGGTCGTGGTTCTCCGCATGACTTTTAAGCGAGGATGAAAATCACGTATGCGGCGTCCTATAGGCCTATCATAGTTGCCTACTACTGAGTTATTTTGTCTCCTACATACCCTCCGTTGCAATAATTAGGCCTACCATCAACACATTATAGGATCCACTAGCTGTGACAATTCACATGATTAATTTTGTATACCTTCAAAGCAATGCTGAATATCCTCACGTTCTTCAGTCGGATACCTATTAGGACAGGCAACAGAATGATGTCTTAGAGATTGTTCCCAGCTGTTTTGCTGTTTCCATTAAGCCGGCTGTGCTGTTTTGAATAGGTCTAGGCCTATAGGCTGCTGTGCATTTACTGCTTGTGGAATTGCCCTGGTCATCGTAAGTTTTATTGAAAAGAGGCTGTTATTTTCATTCTGCTGATTAAGTCAACATTTTTTCATTGATTTCAAACTGCAAATTGTTTTAGACCCATGTTATTAATATACGAGAACTATAGGCTAAACTTAGTATGGCGTGGTAGCGTAGTGGCACAGTATATATAATTACATATACTGTGATAGTGGTGAAGGTCGCCGCGTTGCAAGCTCGAATCTCACCCACAGCGTAAGGACCTTTAGCAAGTTCTTCACTCACAATTGCTCAAGCGCTTCAGCGTGTTAAACTCCGACACAACTTCGGGCTGTAGTCGGGACCGCCTCTGAATAAGTAGTGGACTGTAAGAGGCGGTATAGAAATACACATATACATACATATATGGCAGTAGCCTACATGTATGTGGCCTACATGTATATACGTTGATAACGGTCTTAGTCTGTTGTAGAACGCCTTTAATTGCTATCATCAATAGGGCCTACTTTACGAACATCAAATCTTAGAATTACCCCGTGTGCACTAATTCGATTCGAATTCAAACTTTTGCTCGAGATTCGCTTTGACTGGAAATTTTTGCGATTGACAAGTCTCTAAAGGCCTACTTATAATGAACCAATTATATTGTTCGTTCAGTTGCATGGTGAATTAGTTAGTAGGCCTATTAGGCCTACCGGTAAGCTGTGGTTTTTCACATGAGATACGCTTATCAGTTAAGCCTTGTAGGTTTACGTCATCAAAGGCCTATTCTGTAAGCCTATCTCTCTTTACTAACACTTAGGCCTATATACAGGCTTACGCACTCTCGCGGGCTCAGACAAAGCACTCACGCACACACACAAACACACACATGTCAATGCATTATATTTTTTGAACACGTGACCTTGTCGCCAGTTAACTTTTCGTGGGATCAAAACACATGTGAGCCATTGGGAACCATTCAAAACTACGGAGCCGTATAAGCTGCGTTTTCCGACTATGGCGTTTTGCATAATAATTATATAGCTTAAAGACCAAACGGCGATTGGCTGCTAGACTAGTGCTAGTAAGCCAACAAAATGAAGCGTCAAAATAAAATTTCTTTGTAAGTAGAACTTACACATTGTACAAATTGAACGAAAATAGTGAAAAGAGTAAATTTGAATGAGGTGCGAAACATTGTGAATGCTACTGGAATATAGATATCTAGAAACGAAAAATGATGTTAGGGTTGACAATAGGCTCCTAATTAGGTTAATTCAACATCTATAAAATGTCAGACCTACTTAAAGGGGTCAATGGGATAATTAATTAATTATGTCAAAAAAATATGGAAGGGTTTTGGAAAAGTTTAACAAAAATAGTTGACAGGGGAAGGTTTCAATGAAAGTTGACATCAACAATAAAAGTCAAATGTTGATATTTTGTTCAATTAGATAGGCCCTACAAAAGATTTGTGCCTCACAAGAAGAAGCATGTTGGACAACAATTAAAGAAAATGTAATGAATTGAGTCAAATATATAGCTCAAATATATACTCACCTGCACCTCGTCCCAAAGGATTCGACCAATACACTGTAAGTGGCTGCCATAAAACAGAGTGAACTTACAGCATTTTATACATGCTTTTCCGTTATAGTGGTAGAAATTTGTTTCATCTAGGGGGTGGGCGTAAACAATGTTTGACATAATTGCATTATTATTGCGTGTCTCTGAATATTTAACAGTTGTTGACATGGGGAGAGGACTCAAAAATAGCAAAAATTACGTACTTATTAATGAACGACCCCTAACACGTCCTGTGAAGGCCACTTTGTTGAGAGAGAAATATACATGTAGGCCCTATAATCATGTAGGCCTAAGAAGCAGTGCTCAAAAAAGTTCAAGCTTTTCTTAGATGGCGAGCTCTCGATCGCATACTTGTATAAAGTCAAATCAACGGAGCTGAATTTTGGCGTTTAGTTGTCAAACAAATTGAGATTAGACTCCGCTGGACGCTGCTGCATCGAATGACCTTGATGTTTAGGCTACTACAGGCTGCCATAGCTGATCAGACGGACCTCTGGCGGGGTAGGATTAGATAACAGACGAAACGGCTACAAATAGAAGGCCTCGGTTGCCTTGCTATTTGCTGTTCTTTAGAGAGAGACACTAATTAAGTACCTATTAATCTACTTTATCCACTGCAAGACGACGACGATGTTGGCTTTGTTGGCGTTAATCGTTTTGGTTGGCCAGTCAACCGCGGACATCAGTGGAACGGATCCTCCAACCGGATCTTGCATCTGCGCTGATGGAACTGGAGTCAACGTTCGCGACAGCGGTACGCTCAACAGAGAAATAGGCCTACTTATATTACTAACATAATATAGGCCCTAATTATTAATAAACTTACTATAAGTATCGTATTGTATGCTTTTATATCCCGTACACTGGCCGAGCGCGTGTTACTGTATAATCGTAATCGTAATCGTAAACTCGACATTTCTAAAGCGTTCTGTAAAGCTAAGCGCTGGGCACCAGCTAATTCACGAGCGGTACGTAAAGTCAAGAGAGTAGTCAATGAGAGAAGTCCGTAGTGGTCCGAGATACAAACACAAACATGGCCTATAATAGGCCTATAGGCCTAGGCCACGCGTGCAGACGGTATAATATTTTACTTCAGTAGACCTAGCCCTACAAAATTCATTCCTTTCGACAGGCCTAGTTATTATTAGATATATAAAATAAACTTTGATACTTCTATAATGTATGCATGAGGGCACATACAATTCCACATTTATTCTGTTTAAAATTGGCAAAATAGTAATTTCTCGGGATAAGCTTAAATGATTCATAATTATGTTAAAGAAATTATTGAGCTGCTAATTCGGCGCCAATAATAGATGTCTGCAGTAATAGCTATCTGAACTTGCTACAATCCTTTAGTGGCCATGCAATGCTGCAATATGCACATTATGCAGTTTATTCTGACAGTCTTGTAATTAAGATCAAACTTCGGCTGCAGATCTAGGCCAAATTTATTAAAGAGCGACTTTTCTATCAGCTGCAGCGTTTATTGAAGAGCAGCAATGCTATCATGGTCATAAAATGATATCTGAGCTCAACAAGCAGCGCTATTATAATAAGAAATTGTGACGATGACCGATCTAAGCACGCTATAGTATTGCATTAAATGCTATCTGAGTGGACACGTAAAGGGGCGCTATATAAATTTAAATCTTCCGAATGAATTTTATGGTTGGTGTTAGCGTGCGGTACCGTCAGCGGTCAGATCAACACGGGTACATGTCTGGAATACCTCGGCACCACAACCCGCTGCGTCCTCAGCGGAGTCACCTACGACTTCTTTGAACTCAGCTACGGCGGCGGCTCTGTAAGTTTCTGCATAGGGTCAACGTTATTATATTGTAAGTAGCTGTAACCCGTAAAATTACGGGCAGTTGTTTTAATCAAGAACCACAATTTCAAAGAATGTACTTACTTACTTACTCGAAACGCGATCAATATCGTAATATAAAATATACTTATACTATCCCGTGCAACGTGATCTATTCTTTGTGCAAGTGGCTTAGTTTGTTCGCTTCCAATAATATGGCGTTCGAAGTTTCAGTTGGAAAATAAGACAAACCAACCCAAGCGTCCGTAGTGCGATCAGAAGCTGAAGGCGAATTTGAAATAAAACTATACTTACTTACTTACTTACTTACTTACTGGAACGCGTTGGTGCAGGCGAAATCTGCTCGACTTTCTCGGAGACCGTTACGGCTGCTAGAGCGTTAGCGAGACCGAATTAGCCTATAAGCAAATTATGTTGATTACTACGTGTGTTGAGCAATGGGATAAGAACTGGCTGACTGACTGCGCGCCACTGACGTCAACCCTTTTATAGACGCCTATATGAATAATAATCCTAGGCGGACAACTTGTCTTAGGTGGGCACATGCTAATGAGCTAGGCGGACACATGTAAATGAGCCTGTAGGCGGACAGCTATCATCAATAAATGCACAGTCAAAGCTAAGACTAGCAGGCAGGGCTGGATTAACCAGCATGCTCATTATGCTCAGAGCATATGGGACCCCCCTCCGCTTACATGAGCTCAGCCCCTGACAGGTAGGACAACGGAAATTAATTCCATGAACTAAGCTTATTTTCTAACAGAAGCGTTGGTTTCGCTTCAAGCAAAAATTTGCATTAAGAAATTGTTACTTTTAAATGACAGTCATGCATTAATTAATCATGAGATACAGGAACTATCTTCGATATAGGCCTGTGCCCTAATGCATCTATTTTGGCTCAACTTTTAGCTTGTAATACATACTCTTTGCATGCGCTTACTTAAACACTTTGTTCTTAGCTACAAATTGATTTTAAGTGGGACTATTTTACGACACTCCATCATTTCGCGTTCAGTTCGACATGAGGCCCCCAAAGAAATGGGCATGGGATCCCCCAAGCACAGTGAGCATGGGGCCTCCCGAGATGTTAATCCGGCCCTACTAGCAGGCAATAGTGTAATCCACACAGTCCTACACAGATCAAAGGCCTCACGCTGAAATAAATACTTGGCAAACAAGGTCAATATCAACCACCGTGGCCGAGAAGCGGCGGCTGACTACAACTCAAAGGTGGTCCAAATTAAACATGGCTTGACATCAAGGACAGAGGTTTTCCGACTACAGCAAAGTGGTTGCCCAACTTGCGAATTTCGCAACAATATAATATATCACCAATCTTATTTTATCTATTGTGCATCATACGGGATTATACGCGTAGGATGTTGTGATTATTCTAGGGTTGGGTTGCTGGCACATACCTCCAGCTGGGAAGCGCGTCACAATGTCAAGCCCCAGGTAAGTCTTAAACTAAACAAGAGAATGCCTTCCCTGCTCTGGCTCTTCCTCCTCGTTCTCTTCCTCCTTTTCTTCTTCCTGCTCTTCCTCCACTGCCCCTTCACCTTTTCCACCTCACTCTCATCTTCCTCCTCCAGATCCTCATTCTTCTCCCCCTCCTCGTCGTCGTCCTCCTTCACTTCATGTTCCACCTTCACATCCAGCCTCTCCTCCTCCACCACTTCCTCTCTCTCATTCTTTCTTCCCCTCCTCGTCATCGTCTTCCACTTCCTCTTCTACCTCCTTGTCCGCCTTCTCCTCCTCTTCCTCCTCCACTCCCTCCCCTTCCTCAGTCTCTTTCTCGTCGTCGTCGTTGACTTCCTTCTCCTCCTCCTCTTCCTCACCTCCTCCTCCTCCACCTTTTCCTCCTCCTTTTCCTCCTCCTCCTAGTCGTCCTCCGTCCAGACAATCATTACCATCATCCGTGTCTTCAAAACCGTAGCATGTATTTCACCCGTATCAACCCATGACCGAAATCGTGGAATTCTTTCACATAATTTATTCGTCATTGTCTAGACGCAGATCCATCGAAACCACCAAGATTTCTCAAAGTATTTCCAGATTTTGAGATTGATTTAGTTTCAGTCGTAAATGTAACTGTCAGTTTAAACATAATAGTAAGAGTGAATTTTCGTTGTTATCGTCGCAACACGTAATGCTCATTCAAAAGGTCATAGAAGATCAGTGCAACAACTATCGTTAAACAGAATTATGTGGCGCCTAATTAACAAATGGTGGGGTTTCTACAGGTTCAGTAACGCTGCTGATGTGATGATGTGACAGAAACACAACAAAACTTAATAATCATTATACCTTTTGGTTTTAACTGAACTATTTCTTTATCGAGTTGAACTTTACCGTTAAACAAAGAAGACTCAGCTTTGAAGTTTTATATTAACTGTTGCCAATCATCATCTGCTGACAGTCGGTTGTCCGAACATCGTGAGTCGGGCTGAATGGGGGGCGAGGCCACCGACGTCGACGAGCAGCATTTCTCACCCAATTCCAATGGTCTTCGTTCATCACACGGAGACTGGAGATTGCTTCACACAGGCTGCCTGCGAAGCTATCGTTCAGTCGATTCAAGACTACCACATGGACTCCAACGGTAAGTCCATGCATCGCTGCGTATCTGTAATTATAAGTTTATAACTCTTGTCTACCCAGCTTCACTCGGGAGTTTTCTCATGCAAAATTTTACAGCCTCATGTCCACTTAAATTTGTGCATCGTTGGTCGTGAGTGATTATGGTAAGAGAGTTAGCATTGAACACTGTAGAGTTGCGCCTTCTCTTCAACTAGCCAGGGATCAACAATATTTAATGTTAAAATAATTAATTACCAGCTTTTGAGCATTCATTGGATTAATTGGACTGTCTTACTGCTCAGCTCAGCGCAAACATTAAAGAACGTGTATGACGATAGTTTAAAAGACCAGTCTAAATTATTACTTCTTTGCAGGCTGGTCTGACATCGGCTACAACTTCCTCGTTGGTGAGGACGGAAATGCTTACGAGGGTCGAGGTTGGGACAACGTTGGAGCTCATGCGAGCGACTGGAACTCGCAGTCTCTTGGCATCTCCGTCATCGGAAGTTACATGACGAGTCCACCCAACGACGCCGCCCTCAACGTCATTCAACAGCTCATCTCATGTGGAACCAGCTCGGTAGGTGCTCTTCATAGCGACGCTGTGTATTCTAAGAAAAGTTGATTAACGTCGACCTCCTCCTTTCACCAGGCTTGGAACTGGCACTACCAGAGTATTGGTCATTTAAATGCGGATCCAGTGGAAAAATGTCAGGGTCGGATAACTGATAACACATTACAATGTGATAAGGATATATTGTTACCTATTGTCTAGAGAGATTCTACAGCTTGGCCTAAATAACGAGAGATAATTCAGTTTTCAAAATAT
>JAQFXW010002108.1:0-13594 GCA_034693945.1 Dendrobaena attemsi
GTCTCCTACTACTCAGAAGCGGTCCCGACTACAGCCCGGAGGTGTGTCGGAGCTTACACGCCGAAGCGCCACGAGCAGTTGTGAGTGAAGGACTTGCTCAAGGTCCTTACGCGGCGGGTGAGATTCGAACCGGTTGCAAGGCGGCGACCTTCACCACTACTCTACCGCGCCCCTACCGCGCCCCACGATCAATGGCCGTAGAGGACGATTAAAGATATTGCTAAAATGTGTCCATCAATTCGGTCAGAGTACTTTAATTAGGCCTACAATCCTACTTATTAGCGAAATAAGTAGACGCAAATGGCGCTATAAAATTAAAATCGGCAATGAATGAGATTAGAAAAGGTGCACCATAAGAAATTGAAGTGTAAACGGGTCAGATAGACCCAACAGATCAGTAACCTGCGGCAAATGTGAAGAATTGTTAATAGATGATGGCATACCTAAGACTATAATCATTAAAAAAGGGTGAAACCCTAGTATAGTAGGTTCACCGATTTAGTAGACGTCGTCGACGACGGCCGACGCACTTGTCGTTGTGTTTCTTTGGGAGGAATAGCAGCAAAAGTTGTGTTATGTTAGTTTAAGTATATAAGGCGTTCGCTTGGAGCAGCACGTGTTAAGCGCTCAGCACTTCTAGAATTAAATTGACGAAGAATCACTTCAACAATAATATTATTAGGGCAGTATTAAAAGGACTGATATTTGGGGGATGTAGAATAATCGTAGGCCTATTAGTGGAGTTAGAGGCGAGGACGATTAAGGAATTTCGTCCTTGTGTACAAGTGCATATTCTAAGTGTCACGGGGTAACTATTCTAACTGTTCTAATTAAGTCGAGCTCTTTTATATGTATACCCAGGCGTGCAACCAGAAGATAAAGACCGAAGCCATGAGTGACAGAGTGAGTGCTAAAGACACGAAGCATGTAATGCCAATGGGTTCTGGCATAGCTTGCGTGATCCACTGATCCAGTTTGGGTCACTCCTCAGCACCCTCTTAGTTGCGACCGGACTGCTATAAGGATTCTACTTTATTTTGTCTGTCTATAAACTGGGATGCGGTGTGTCATCCTTTATAGCCTATCAATAAACGAATATCTATAATAATTAATTATTAATTATAGAAGAAAAGGTTCCGGAGCCCATTCCTTTGCAAATATATTTCTTTTAAAATCAATCTCAACGTTTCAAAAGGTTTAAAGAAAAGTTTGAAATCTCATAGGGCCTATATGCATAAGATCGTATATCCCAAAGTTTTATCCATGCAGTTCTCGTCTGATAAATCGTTTCGAATGGAAACTGTCGGCTCCTTTCCTTGCTTTAAATTAGCCCACTGTCTGTCTATGGCCGAGTGTCGCACTCTGATTCTGATCATAACTTTGTACGAAGGGTAATGACTTTAAAGTAAATTTCTCAGAACCTATCATTTTCAGCTTTTGTAACCACATTAAATTAGAGCTGCGTGATGTCCAGTATATGCTTTGTGATCGAATATTTTTCCCTTAGTGACCTCTGCAGCTGTTGCATGCTTCCTGTCTTCGCCATAACTAATAAGCCTAGTATAGGTTATTACATTAGGCTATATGGCCATTGTCAGCGTGGCATAATAACTGACGATTTTGAGGCAACCTTTCAGACCTAGGCAGAATTGCACGAAACAACCTGCTGGGCTATACCAGAACGAAAGGTAACATCCAGAATTAAACTGGATAAGTCATTATTGTTTTGGGTGCTTTTCCAGTTTTTCTATATGCATTGAAGTCTCCGACGACAATGCTTCTGCGATCTGAAATGAGCATACTTAACACCTTTAGTTATTACCACGTACAGGGTGTTTTATAGAAAAAGTAATCCCTTAGATTTTTGATAATGCCTTGATCAAAAATAGGAATTTTTAAATAAAATTTTACAGGATGAAAGGCAATTCATATTTACGTATAACTCCCAAATTTACCCAAATATTTCACACAAAACAAAAGTTATTCAACTTTTAATGACGTCACCCACTGTTTTTTGATGGATCAAAAACGTTTAACTGGTTTTTGCTAATATTTTCGCCAATGATATTCTACAGGCTTGAAAGCAATTCATATTTACATATAGCCATCAAATTCTAGCACAATATTTCAAAAGCAAAAAATGTTTCAGTCCTTTTAGCGAAAACACCTCCAGTATTCAGATGAATCAAAAGTGTGTAGCACAACAAATGTTAAAAGATGAAGTGCTGTAACTTCTGTTGCGTTTGAAATATCTTGGTTATATTTGGTCGTTTGTTGTTGCTTGCAGCTCTTGTAAAGTATGAGTGTTCTGTCTCGTGCTATTAAAAGATTACTTACTTACTTACTTGTTATGCGTACATATGAATTACCCTTAAGCCTGCAAAATTTTATTTTAAAATGTTTACATTTCGCGGAAATATCAAATGTTTTACATTTAGTGGAAATATTAGCAAAAATCTGTTAAACGTTTTCGAACCATTAAAAAACAGTGGGTGACGTCACTAAAATTTGAGTAACTTTTGTTCTATTTGAATCATTTTGCTGAAATTTGGCAGTTATACTAGGGCGACCATTTCTTGGCCGTGAAAAACCGGGATACTTTCGGACCTTTTTTGGTTAAATATAAGCATGTTTCGCTACCTCAATTGTAGGCCTATGCAGTAACAGGCCTACGTATAACGTATCAGTAAAGCTGGAAAAGACTGTTATTATAGTGACTAAAGGTGGTGTTTGTGTGAAGAGTGGACGCGATTTGGATTGAGGAAAAATTGGCGCGTGAGCGCGAGAATTTTTTTACGATATTTTAATACAATACTGTGATACACTTTATTTTAGCGTCGTTTTATTTTGGAGCCCATGGATGCATTGTTAATTTATCTTGGGAGTAAATTCACAAAATGATTGACGTCCATGGACGCTACATCCTTAATTTTTGGAGTTCAGCATCAAAATTTTGGAATTACAGATGATGGGACGCACAATAACGGAATCGCTGATTGAGATGCGAAAATCAATGATTAATGGCTAACAGTTGGTCATCAGTTTTTATGTGGCTGAAATGAGAAGAAATAAATTGGAAAATACGAGTAATGACTACAAAAGTAATAAGTTTTTCCGCTAGTAGCCTCACTTGCCAAAAACCGGGACAATTTTGCTCTTTCACAAAAGTTGTCGGGACACCGGGACACTTAACAAAAAACCGGGACATGTCCCGGAAAACCGGGACGTATGGTGACCCTAAGTTATACGTATATACGAATTGCCTTTTAGTCTGTAAAATTGTGTTTAAACTTCCTACTTTTCACCAAATTATTTACAAAAACGTAGGGGTTACTTTTTTATGAAACACCCTGTAGATTTTTATAATTTATATTTTACCATTGCTAATCAATACTTCGATTCCTTGCCTCTCCAAACCCGGTATTTCTTCCTACTGGAGTATGGACGGTTGAGTCCCTCCTTCAACAATATGGTTAGTCCACTTCTGGTGGAGTGTGGGTTGTCTTGCTTAAGTATCGCATATCCAACCCATCGACTCTATCAGAATGGCTTGCTTTAAGACAGTTTTCCTGTACACATATAACATAAGGTATGAATGTAGGCCTACAACATGATATTATATCTTCTAAATCAAATCAAATTCCGTTTATTAGTAAGACAACAACCGAAAGTACAGACAATCATTACAACAGACAAAACACATTAAGCAAGAACACGGTTGAGCTTCGAAAAGGAAACCTCAAAGAAACAGGTCCCGCTAGCAGGGGAGCCCAAGTAGGCTACTAGTTGTACATAGACGGCACAGAAGTTTATGAAACAACAATAAATGAGACAACATTGCATCAGCACTTGAATAAACCATTCAATTCAGACCCAAGCCAGACGTAGGGACCTTGAGCAACTTCTTCTCTTACAATAATTTGCTCGTGGCCCTTCGGCTGTAAACTCCAATACACCTCCGGGTTGTGGTCGGGACCGCCACTGAATAATAGTGAACTTGAAGGGGCGGTATAGAAATATGTGAATAAAAAAATTAATATTAATAAATTGAATTGAATGCTCAAAAAATGTTAATTCGTCTTCTCCTCAGGATTCAGCCACAACACAGAATATTGATGGTGATCTTAGTCTTCTATGTGATGAGGATCTGCGAAGAACAACGCGTCATAAGTTTAATTATGAAGACTTTACCACATTCTTCAAGACAAGAGGAGAACAAAGTAAATTAATAACTATTATTAATAGGGGTAGTACTGCCGCCGTTATCAATACCGTTTCTGTATTAGGGCACTTTCTCTTACTGTCTTAAGTGGCGTTGCTAGAGCAGTTTGGGCAATTTATGAATTTAGAGCAGTGTTTGACATGGTCCCTCTATTCTGGATGGAGAATCAAGGTATGTGAAGTGACGAACGAGCGTCCGAAGGGAAGAATGTTACTCCATAATTTGTTTAATTTTTAATTTTCCACACTCGCTGTAATGGAAGCATTTTAAGCTGTCATCTTAATGAAAAAACTGCTCTCTATGCTTATGATTCTGGTGCTGACATATTTAGTATAGAGTGCGTTAAGCAATTTAGGGACCTGGATGAAGTGATACTTTTTACTCATCACAGTTCAGCAACTGAGTTCTGCAATTTCAGTTTTGTAGGCATACTCGTAACGTATCGTGGCATATTGCATCGAATGATTGCAGAGGCATCAGCCAATTATGCAGCAGCCGCAGCAGCTAAATATGCAGCAGCCAAATATGCAGCAGCTGAATATGCAGCCGTCACTCGTAGCTAAGATGTTATTTGAGTCATTACCGTGAGTTTGACTGCAGAACCTCTGTAGAAAAGTAGGCTAAGTAGGCCCAAGTATTGAGACCACATTTATCTAATTAAACATTAATACACTTTAATACAATTTTAATGAGTAGCTAGCCCTTATTATCGCTTGACAAACGCCAATACTTTACGCAACATGACATTTGTCTCGATAATGTTTTTCGTAGAGTGTATGAAACAAAGGGCAAGAATTACGACTCAATTAATATCAATGCACCGTTGGACGTTCCTGTTCGAAAGAAATGTCGCCCCTTACAGTACATGGTGGCTGGTCCTTATAATTGGCGCTCCTATATATTTTCCTATAGTTTCAATAAATTAAATACTTAGGCCTACTTCAGTTTTAGAGATCTATATAGATTTTTCAATATATGTACACGGCTCATATTAACGTCCTAAGATCTTGTAATACGTCTCGCGTAGACCTGTTCAGTAGAGTTCTCTGCGTTGGCCTCACTCCATAGGTATAGTGTTACTACGGCTAACCTATAGGTCGTGCAAGAGCTGCCCATGCTGCGCAAGCTAAAGCAAATATTTGTTCCGCCGAGTAAGTGCGCGTGCGAAGCAACCGCTACGATTGGCAGAAGACATGAGCAGACGGTGCCAGCAGCAGCGGAGTATGCATTTAAAGAGGAGCGACGGCTTACGACGTAACGAGCGCCTGAACGACGCAACAGAGGAGGAAGGAGGTAGACTCATGTGTTGACGAGGGTTCGTCTATTTGCGCTGGAACTCGCTCGTCATTTCGCAGTAGAATCGTCGATAGGACACTGCACCAGCGTGGATCCTATTATTAAATAGCGCTTGTTGTATAGGTCTGTACACGTCAGAACGTCATTGGCCGCAACCAACAATACAGACACTGCCCCATAAGTCGTCGATCTCTGAGATCTGTTCTGTCGGTATTCCTCTGTTTGAAGTGAAAGAAACTGGTGCCAAACAAGAAGAGGCGACGTAGGAAGAGATGTCGGAATTCTGTCGTAATATGTGGCGATGTTAAAACATTACTTTCTGATGGGTTGATGCGAGAGATAATCTATTCTTTGGTCGTCTTACCTAAAAGAAGAAATTTGGTGAAAGCAGAGTAAAACGGTCTAAAACAGATCTCTTGGATTTTACGAATGAGTCCATCGTAACTATATTCGATGAGAAGGTATGTTCTAAAGAAGCAACATGTCGGTTTAAACGTGAACAGTCGAACAGATGAACTGAAGTATGGCTGCGTGATTTTAACGTTCACGAAGACAGTAGGCCTACATGCGTTCGAAGTAGGATGCTGTTCCGCCAAGTAGCCGTTTCTGTTAGATGTTCCACCATATGTGGCTTTTGGTCGACTTGACTGAGCAGGAGTTTTCTTTTACCGTTGGAATTGATATCCGGAGGCGCAAATGGGGAACGGAGCGAGCGCCTCTCAGATCATCAGCGACGAAGCCTTGGACTATGAGAAGGCCGCTGCTCTGGTGCCGGTGCTACGGCAGCAGATACGCGAGAAAGACCAGAAGATGGAGAGGTACCAGGTGGACCTTCAGGAACTTAGGAGACTGCTGAGGGTCCGAGACACGGAACTGGCCAGACTCAAGGGCGAGATCAACAAGTTCAAGTCGGTACTCGAAGCCAAGGTTCACCGCGATGGCAAGCCAGACATTCTGGCAACGATACACGAAGAGGCCATCATGGCAGGACAGGAGTCGAGACAGAAGAAGCAGGGAGTGTCTGGTGAGAGTGCACAGACCGGACACGGTGTCCACGAGATCAGACACTTCGAGAAGGACTTCAAGTAAGTTTCGTCTGGAATTTTTCTTTGCTGTCCGTCTTGGTCAATAATTGGGAGGACCCTTCAGATAACATTAGCCATCATTAGGATTCTGCTCAGTTCTGTCACTTACATGTGCGCCTATACTATTATATAAGCTTATAATTACTACAGTTCTAATGACCAAGTATGCTGTCAAGGAAACTGTAATTATAACCTTATATAGCGTCTTTGGAATCAGAGACCATTCCGACCTGACATCGTAATAGGGTCTATCATAGACGATCAAACAATATGGTCCTCAAGGGCTTACAGTGCACATACAGGCAATTCTATGGATTGCCAAGTAAATGATTAATCTAGAAGGTTAAACAGATGAAAACGAAGTTCATAAGCTGCACCAATATGCACCATGCAAGTTCAGGCTAGTTTAACAATCTTTGGCTATAGCTGGGTGTATGGAATTGCACCAAGGGATGGATGAGATCCCAAACAAATGACTCCTTAAGTTCAGATGGAAAGCGGACTTTAAAGTTGTTTCTATTTGTTTCTATAATGTCCTGCGACGGACACATCTCTATAACGTTGAATTTCTTTTGGTAGCCCATATAAGACTATAGAAGACCGTCTTCTAAAAATATTTCAGGTCTAAACAAGTCATAAGAGATGCAATATCGGACAACAACTTTCTGAAAAATCTTGACTCCATTCAAGTTCGCGAGATAGTTGAATGCATGTATGAGAAGAGGGTCAAAACGGGTCAATACGTCATCAAAGAAGGGGAGGCAGGACAACACCTCTACGTCACAGCTGGTCAGTTAGGTGGACATATATATACATATATATATTAGGGTCAAAGTCGAATATTTGAGTTGAACTTGACCTGGCATTCACCGAACCTAACTAGTGACCATAATTGTCTATCGACGTTGGCCTATAGCTCGACATCTATGAATTAGTTGTTTCACTTGGCTTAGCCTTTCCTTAGGCCTTCCGGAAATCTCGAACCTGCGATAACGATTGCATGCTACGATTGCAGTTCTCTTTCTGCTTTTTACATGATTTGTCTTTGATTTTGATTTGATTGCACAATAATGACACGACCACCGAGATCAGTCTTTTGTCTGAATGTTTGAATGCAGAAGGTGACATGGAAGTTTCGCAGGCAGATACGATTCTCGGAGTCGTTGAGTCTGGAAAGGCATTCGGAGAACTAGCTGTTCTGTACAACTGCAAGAGAACAGCATCGGTTAAAGGTAACGAAACATTAACAGCCAAATAGTTATGTTGCTATGGCGACTGGAGAATTAATCGAAGTTGCAACATCATAGTAACGGTGGTGGTGGTGGTGGTGGTGGTGATGGTGGTGGGAGAGCTCCAGGAGAGTCAAAAGAATAAGAAGATGATGTCGATGACTATGGTTATGCTGTTGGTAGTGATGAGGAGGATGGGGGCATGTTTTTGGTGGCTATATTGATGATGATCAAGAAAGACAATGAAATAAGAGAGGGACAGAACCCTTGCTTAAACGTATGACTGCGATAAATCTTTATTGCGTCTGCAGGTACATTAGTTGAATACAATTATATTTTTAAATCCTCGCCTCTGCTGAGCAAATTGCAATATTAATTTAATTTTCTGGTTCAATCGCTTAGTTCAAATGTCGAAGCATGTTTCAGCTCTGGCTGATGCCCGACTCTGGGTCTTGGATCGTCAAGTTTTCCAGGCGATCATGGTTACAACAGGGATTCAGAGACAGGAGGAAAACATTCGCTTCCTACGCAGGTCTCTCTAATCCATATTTAATAGACTGATATCCATGTATAATAGATTGAGAAAGTACCCAACGATTCTCTATAGTTATCGTTTGTGAAGCAGATACCTGTAGTTATCACCTAGTGATATTATTGTAAGATATGATATAAGGATATATCAACATGTGCAATAGGATTAAAATTAACTACCAACAAGCATTTTATATAGCACCTTTTCAGGGCCACCCATGAGAGGCGCTACCAACCCCAGTGCGGGCAAATAGAGCAGTGAAAGAGGAAATGTGAAAAGATGTGAGAGAGGAAAGTCCGAGGAGTGACGCATGTCTCAGGTATATTTTACTGCAGAATAATACTAAGAGGGGCTGAACGACTGCTCTCGTCTGCACTCGAATGCGCCGAGGATTAATAAATCAGGGAAAGAGAGAGAGATACTGAAGCACTTGGATTTCTCCCATTGACACAAGTGGAGGTTGATATAGGATCCTCGATCGGGAGGAAGACGGCGGCCCAGCGTAGTCTCATGATAGCTAATGGACGTTTCTTGTATACCACGGGCGAATGGGTGAATGGTACTTTGGCTCCCACTGCGGAGGGCTACATCAGCAGCAGCAGCAGCAGCAGAGTTATAAACAGGTGCTCTCGAAGCTGCAGTCACTCTTGGACCTGTTGTCATGACAACCTGCATTTGACATTACACAGAACGACGGGTGGTTAAATATTCGTTGAGTAGAGAATTGAAATCTAAAAATAGCTTCATTTAGTCATTCCATGCATGCGTTTAGAGTAATTTCTGGTTGGATGGCTTGACAAGGTGTTCTTTGCAAATGTTGCTATCTTTCTCTGTAGTTTGTCTTTCTCTGTAGTTTGTACACAATAGGCCTGTAGACCTAAACTTATTTACATTTTCTGCTGGTTGGCTGCTACATTCGTGCATTGCACCACAAAGTCTGACTTCCCATGTATCTAGGTCTACATGTACTTTCTGTGTGTTAAACATAACAGTCTGCTGCTTTCTCTACCAGCTTTTGCAAATGACACTCACAGACTGAATCTTACTCAAGATAAAAGCGTCGCTTCAATGGGGATGTAGCCTACATTAGATGTAGGCCCTACCAAACATTCCATTCCCAACTATTCAAGGGTTATTGAGTGGCTGGAGTGTTGCTATAGCGCCTCAGCCAGATAACTCCTTCAGCCACTTTATCTCCTTTAAACGACAAGACATGTCTCTAATAGACTTCGCTGTTTGTAACCGAGTTGAGCAATAAATGGTCTCAATTTGCTTAGATTAGAAGGCTACACGTCGTTTGTAAGAGTAGGCCTAGCTCTAGATGGTAATATAGGGTCTGTGTATGCTTAAGTTTTTTTTGGCATATATGGTTTAACAGCGTTTTGCTAGTAATTCCGCCAAAAGTAAAAATCCATTAATAAAATTCTATGGGCTTAAAGGCAATTTATTTTTAACTGGGTACCAAAGTTTGTCAAAATATTTCAAACGCAACAAAAGTTACAGCACGTCTTCTTGTAACATTTGTTGTGTTACATTTTTTTGAATCATCGGAATACAACTGGTGGACTCACTAAAAATGCTGTAACTTTTGTTGCATTTTAAATGCTTTGATACATTTTGGTGGTTAGATGTAACTACAAATTACCTTTAAGCCTGTGGAAGTCTATTAACACATTTGTACTTTTGGCTTAAATATTAGCAAAAGACTATTAAACGTTTATTGGACCATCAAACAACGGTTGGTGACGTCACTAACGTTTGCTCTCTTTGAAATATTTTGATGAAATTTAGCAATTCTACGTAAATATGAATTACCTTTCAGTCTGTAAAATTTTATTTTAAAATTTCTACTTTTGACGGAAATATTGGCAAAAATCGTAGGGGGTCTTTTTCATGCCTCACCCTGTATATGACGATCATGATGATATATAAATATATATAATATATACATAGCCAATGAACCACTGTAAACCCTTTATTGCTTCCCTTTCTTCGTATGCACATTTAATATAATTTTTCAATATTTCAGTGTATCTCTTCTCAAGAATCTGCCGTCTCATAAGCTTGCAAAAATCGCTGATGTCCTAGAAGTGGTAACTTTGTTATCTCATTTTCAATTATAATCCATAACAATTAATTATGATCAATCATAATCAATTATGGCGAATACAACGGTACTGCAGTGGTGATGACGACGACGATAAAAAGTAGAAGTTCATTGATCATGCTTCAAATGATGATGAAATCATAAAAACGATGACAATGATGATGTGTTCGTATTGATGACGACGATCATGATGATAATAATGGGTCTAACACTTGAAATGTCATGAAGTGGCATCGTAGCTATGGTTTCCTTGGTTACAGGAGTTTTTCTATGAGAGTGAATACATCATTCGTGAAGGCGCAGTCGGAGACACATTCTTCATAATTAACAAAGGAGAGGCAAGTCGTCTTTTATTAACCAATTCCATACACAATTTTATACAGTTGAAAAGTTGTTCCTGTTCAGTGATGTCATTCATACTACTCATTCTAAAATTGGTGTTTTTGAACAAAGGGATACATGATATAAAGTGTTAATAATGGTGTATCATACTTATAGCCATGAACATCTTACTCCCAGGCTAAACGGATCCTGTTAATTCACAGTGAACCTTGGTGGTGTATAGTCGGATAGCAGCCGTCTTGCGTCCGAAGGGTGGCGGGTTCAGTTCCGACTCAAGCAACTGCGCAGAGACCTTGAGCAAGTCCTTCACTCACAATAATTACTGCTAGTGGCGATTCGGTGTGTGAACTCTGGGCTGTATACGGGACCGCCTAGAAGTGGTAGGGGCCTGGTAGACTTGAAAAGGCGGCATAAAAATATATGAATACGTTAAACACTGAAAATTTGGAAAGTTGCATCCTGCGCTTAACTTCTGAATATGTGTGCTGCTTCAGGGAAATCATAAAAACGATGAGCAATGAAAAGCCTATAGGCTTTAAAAGTCACCACCATTGTTGATATTAGCAAACGGCGACTAAACGCTGCTCTACAGCTGGAGTTTTTCTATTTCCATCCCATTTGATATTCATCGTGGTCCATGATGTTGTACATTTTTGTTGTACATTAGATATAATGCAATGACTAATCCAGACCATAAATGACCTCATATGGTTATGCATAATGCATCACGTTTTTATAAGGATGAGCTACGATACAATAATTCATATAATCAGCTCCGTGCCAGAGTCTGATTCACTTCTTCTTTTCATTGCTCATCTCTGGCATCATCATTGCAATCACCAATACTAGCTAGCATCATCATCATCATCATTATCATCACCATTATCGTCATCAATTCGTCATCATCACCATCATCATCATCATCATCATCATCATCATCATCATCATCATCATCATAATCATAATAGTAATAATAATAATAATCATCATCATCATCATCTTCATCACCATCGTAGTTGTCATTGTCATTGTCACCATCATCATCATCAACGTCATAATCGTCTGTCATCATCGTCATCATAGTTGTCATCATAGTTGTCATTATCATTGTCATCATCACTATAATCATCATAGTCATCATTCATCATCGTCACAATAGTTGTCATTATCATTGTCATCGTCATCATTATTATCATCATTTGAGGTAATCAAATTAATGCTGACTGACATAGGGCCTATTAGTTTCTCGTAATCTTTGGTAGAAGCAACAATGCTGCAGCATACTGTAGAATCTAAAAGTGTAGATAACGTGGATCGTGATAAGCGAAGTGTATTAAATACGATAAACTATGAATTATTATATACATAGGCTATGAACGAGATTTGCACCTATGATAAACTGAAATACGCAGAAACAAGTCATTATAATAATATTAAGATTAGACTGTGGGCATTTCCATATTGCATAAGTTTCGACACACAAGTTGCTCGTCATTATCAATAAGGCCTTGGCCAGCATAGATTCCAAATATTTACGAAATCCGTGATTTCCGTGATTTTCGACATTTGTGGTGAATGTGGTGAATTTCCGTGATTTTGCAACATTATTTTATGACATTAGCGCAATATGGCTCTTGATTGAACGTTACAAAATAGTACCAATAAATCTGAATAAAGTAATCTAGGTCTAATGGAGAACCACTGTCACCACCATTTCACTCCGACTCTTAGAGTGACATTGAACAGCGACAACGCTTGGCTGCTTTGTAATATCACTCAGCTCCCATGGTTGTAATAAACCGAGCAAATTTTTGCCTCCGACGGTAAAGGCCATTGTGTCATACACCGTCGTTAAACAAACCTTCTCTCCTGGCTGCTTTGTGAGCTACAGGATGTTATTGATATGAGTCTGAACCATCCGATGAAGGTATAGGACATTTGCGTTGACATTTTGTTAGACATTTTGGTCAGCATCTTTTCTTAGTTAGTTTTGCTATAGTGCTTGACCAGATCTTAATAAACCAAAAAGTGATTTCGTGCCGTAAATTTACCGTTACAGTCGATCTTTACTCTTACAAAATCGTAACGTGACCTTTGAACTTTTGGTCGTGAAATTGTACTCGCCTTGTTAGTAGTCTTCTGCAATGAGCTTACTTCCGGCTGTTCAGAGTAGTCTGCTATTCGCATGAATTGCAGTGAAATCAGTTAATTGCTGTTAGGCCTACATGCGCTTATAATATTTTACTTATTTAATCGTTTTATTTAAATAAATTACTTGTATCGAGAAATTGATGAGACGCTAAATGCTTACTCTTCCTAGATTTAAAATATTTCTAGGTAAAAGTGACTCAACGAATCCAGGGCTATAACGATCCGCACGAAGTCCGGCGACTTAAGAGAGGAGATTATTTCGGCGAGAAGGCGCTGCTCAGGTAATTCTCTTCGACTGCTACAGAGCAGTTTGGCTTCTTCTTATAAATCCTATTTTCGGAGGCAGCGACTTCGACGACAGAAGGATTCTGTGCGGAACGGATTGATAAAGGAAGGAAGAAATCGGAAGAGGGTTTCACCTGTTTAGGCAGTATCTTATGATTCGTCTAATTTTAAAGTTAGTGGTCGTGCTAATCTGGTTTAGCTCAGTGGCGGATCCAGGATTTCTTGCCTGGAGGCAAGAGTCAACTCTGAGGGGCGCCTCATTTTAGCGAGAGCAACACTGGTAATTAACTCTAAATTTCTGTGCGTACTTGAAAATAATGTCCTGCTGTAGGCCTATGGTAGTCG